>CAUYRT010037684.1:0-19622 GCA_963574885.1 Lepilemur ruficaudatus
AAAAAAAGTAGTTTTTTAAAATGCAGCCTTTCCACACAAGCCTTTACTCACGTTCTTAAATAAAAAATTAGCTGGAACAAACTAAATCCTCTAAGCCACTATATTCTGAAATATGTATATTTCACTGCCTTCAAGGTACAAAATAAATGAGTATAAAGAGAGGTCTTATAGCCAATCTTTTTGAAATTTAAAAGTAGATAATATGATTGTTTTTTCTCTTTGAATATGCTTCTAATGGAATCTGATAATTCCAAACATCTTTTTCCTGCAATGCAAGTGCAAGTTTTACAAACTTCAACTTAATAAAATGTATTCTCTCTCAGATATCTAGTTCGTTCTTAAAATATCAACATCTGCTACAACCCAGGATGTACCAAAACTCAGTGTTAACATTTAAACCCCCATTCAATTAAAGTTCCTTGCTTCTTTAAAAGTTACCTTATACATTTTTGTGAACATACCAATAAGAAGTCTCTTCAAATTTAAAATTAAAAGGAAAAATGCCCTTAAGATTAAAAATCCGAAAGGTAATAATTTTTAAATAATGATGAACAAATATTCATTTCTGAATGCCAATGTTTACTTTGTATTTGCTGGCATTTTGTCCTTTTCAAATGCTTTTAAAAAGCTATTACATCTGACTCCACAACTTCCTCTGTGAGTGAGCACAGGGCAACTGCCTTCACTCACGGAGAGTGGTGGTAAAGTGTAAAACTCAAGGTCACGCGCCAATCTGTAGCATAGCTCAGTGTAAAACTCCATGGACTTTAATTCTGGGTTTATGGCATTATATAATGCATATATTATTTTCCTCTCCTTTTGATGACTGACAGAGTTTATGGGTAGTTACCCATTTTCCTAATGTCAGAAGACAAGGTAGACATCACACACCTCAAAGGTTATTTCTACTCCTTCTTGCTCTTCTTTCCAAATAATTCTTTACAACCATTGCTTTTTTAAAAGTTGGAGATATTGGTCGGGCATGGTGGCTCACGCCTGTAATCCTAGCACTCTGGAAGGCCGAGGCAGGCAGATTGTTTGAGCTCAGGAGTTAGAGACCAGCCTGAGCAAGAGCGAGACCCCGTCTCTACTAAAAATAGAAAGAAATTAGCTGGACAACTAAAAATATACAGAAAAACTTAGCCAGGCATGGTGGCGCATGTCTGTAGTCCCAGCTACTCGGGAGGCTGAGGCAGGAGGATCACTTGAGCCCAGGAGTTTGAGGTTGCTGTGAGCTAGGCTGATGCCACAGCATCTAGGCTGGGCAACAGAGTGGGACTTTGTCTCATAAAAAATAATAATCAAATAAAATTTGGAGCTGTTGTATATGTCTATAAAATACTAACAAAAACCTAAACGTCTTCACAAAAAAGGTTAAGAGATGCGAGCTACGGAATAAACACCATGCTAAAATGTGTGAAGTGAAAAATAAGAGACCTTCCATCTTGCAGACCAGACACTTAAGTGTAGTTTCTAAGTGCCTATAAATTATTACTTTTCAAAATCTCACTTTATTCTGTACCAGTCATAAGTCTGAAAAATAAAAAATAGTGTCACTTTAGATTAGCTGCTTTAAAAGTATGTGAACAAAAATGGGGCAAGTTTTCAGAATTAATTGTTTTAGTCAAGGAGAATATAACATATTCAACAAAACCGGGTAACTGATCATTTGCTTAAATGAAGGATTATGTACACAAAATTGCCCACATTGTAATAGATATTTCATATACATATTTGAAAAGTTTTAACAATGTTATGGAACACTGTAACACTTCTGAGTAGATTAGTATTCAGATTTTGTTACTAAGGATTGCTCATGAAAGATAATTTTGGTAGTTGATAACTTCAGAGGCACAGTAATTAAACTGGAGTTTACTGACAAGTACAATAGAATGAATCTATAAGTGAAGCAGGTGGTAGGGCCCATCAATTTTGCTTATTTTTTTTTAAAAATTTTCCAATTGTGTAACACCTATTAAGTGTGTGGTTAAGTTTAAAATTAAGTGCTTTATTTACTAATTACATATAGCTCCTTTATGATTCCTATCACATTATTTAGTGCAGCTATTTCAACAGCTAATTATTTATTAAGACTACTCAAGAGGAAGAGCTTCACTCTTGAATGGAAAGAGAAATACGGCTTTGGTCCCTAAGGAAATGATGCCATTTTATTTTCATAGTGTTAGGTTGACAAATTCTCTTTATTATTATTAATTCTGAAGCAGATAGTAATATCATATTATCATTTGGGACATTCCAAATCTAATCTGTATAATTCACATTGATTAATGACAACATCCAACTTGACGACAAAAAGTGAGTCAGAAAGTTGCAATGATTAAAAAAATGGATATGTCAGATATCAAAGTAAGATATTCAGACATCTACTTTTCAGACTATTTTCTATTTAATCTTCAAAATGAAAAATGGTTTCCTGGTAAAAGGTAAATTATACTGTAATTCCCCTCAGTTATTCTCTATTTGCAAAAATAATAAGGGAGAAAGTGAAAATTCAATTCAACAATATAAATAATAGTATTCTCCACAATATTACTTACAATGTTCACTCAACTACACAGAAACAACTTGAGAATAACATTATTTAATTAATTCCATCAAGCATTCATTAATCTTCTTTATGTACCAGGTACTCTGCTAAGCACTGGAGATTAAATTATGAATGAAACACTATTCTTACCCTCAAAGAGCTTTCTGTTTAGTAGGGGAGAAAACTACAGACAACAGCAAATGTGTGATATGTGTTATACTTGCAATGGAAGTATATGCATTGTATTATGCAAGTTTAAATGAAAGAAGGGTCAGCTGAACTCAATAACTAAATTTCTTAAAGGCTCATACAAATTCTAGTTTGAAAGTTCAAACTCCATAAAACATCAGGCAAATATGGATAAAAATTCTCCTTATTTTATTGATAGCAATTATTCTTTACAAGTCTACTTCTAAAAATATAGTCACCCATATTTCAAGATATATAAGGAACATATCAGAGTTAAACTTGAAAAGATGTACCAAACACTAGTAAAGATCTTTGCATATATTAACTCATTCTGTCCTCACAATAACCCTACGAAATAGGTGCAACTATTATTCCCATTTTTCAGATGAGGAATCTAAGGCTAACTTGACCAGTCACAAAGATGACAAGAGGAAAAGCTGGGACTTGAATCTATAGAATGAATCTGGTTCCAGGGGCCCCATTCTTAACCACTCTACTAGATACCCTCTATGAGACTGGCGGTGATGATGGGGCAGTTAACAAGGAGCGCTCTGTGACAAGTACACTCATTCATCCTTACAACCACCCCTTGAGAAGCTGTCCTCCCCATTTAAAGGCAAAACCCCATATGGGCAGGTGAGAAATTCACCCAAGGTCACACAGCCAATGAGGGAAGGTGGTAAGATTCAAACTCAGGCAGCATGGCTTCCCTGTGCAATGAGGCCTTTCAGTGATTCAGTCTTAACACTCATGAAAAGGCGCATATGATAAAATTTATTAAACAATTTAAAAAGGCTTTGTATAAGTCTTCCTGAAACACTTTGAAAGGTTTTGGGACTTATGACAAGCATTTCTTTAAGACAACATTTACATTTAAGTCACTTTTCAACTTTACTACTTTGGGCTAATCATAAACACATTTCTTTTCTTTAAAAAGAAATCTTTCTGTAGCAACTTGGCAGATTTCGGTACAAGAACAGTCTATTCTTTAAAATTAAATTTAGTAACAACTTATTCTGGTTAGTCTGAAAAATAGGGAGAGAATGAACACTACTAAGAGGCCTTTCCTGTACTTTAATATTTCAAAACATGTTTGCTTTGGCCTAATTTGAATCTTGTGGACAACTAGCCCAGAACTTGATTCAAAAAGAGTAATAACATTTTAAAACAGCTGAATTCTAAAAAGCAACCTCAGAAGCCAATTTAGAGCAACTATTTTTCCTAATATTTACTTTTATCTCAAACTAAATGCTAAAGATGCATAAGGCAACATTCTCATAAAGCATATATGGGCAAGTATTTGCACTTTTGAGCTACTGACAACCAAGAAACCAAATTAAAATTTTACAAAATTCTATAGAATGACATTGTTTAAAGTGCAATCAAGTACACAAAAGATGGATATTGAAAGAAAAATAATCCATATTTCACTGATATCCTTAACATACTCCACTGTGTGTAGTGACTGAGAAATAAAAAATTCTGTGTTGTAATGTCTCCCTAGAACAGAGGTGAGCGAAAGACGAAGTGTCAAACAGGATTTCCATCTTACCTTGCTTTCCTCCAACAGGTTCAAAGAATTCATAACCTTTAATCCTGAATTGATATTTTTTTCAAAAGGGAACCCATAAAACTATTTTTAAATGAAAATACTAAGCGATGCCTCTAGGCAACCTGTCTTCCGTTGCTCTATCACCACGCATTCAAATTAAAGATACCTTTCGCTTTGCCTTTATTGAATAAAAGTTTAACTTTGATTTAGAGAAAAATGCACCGAACAGCCGTTTTACACTTTTTGCAGGTCATAGAGTCCATCAGATCACATTGCTATTACCATCACTTAGCATCCTAAAGACAGAAAGCATGCCATTACCAATTATTTTACAAGCGTTATAATGCCCCGATGGTGGAAGTCTGGCAATACCTAGAAATACAGCAAGGCTGGTGAATAAGGAGTCGAGGGGCGGGGGAAGAGGGAGCGAGGGAGGGAGGGAGTCGCCACCTCAAATCCACGCCGGACCAGGAACCTCCAGCCCACAACCTGATCCCTGCCCTCCCCAAAAGTGGACCGGCCACCACGTTTTCCCAGATTCCCCCCAAAACCCAACACGGTACTCACCCCTCTGCGAAGAAGTCGGCACCCGTCTCCAGCTCCGAGACGGGTCGGGGTGGCAGCGAGGGAGGGGACGTCTGGGCTGTGGGCGGGGGGTGTCTGGTGCGTCACTCGAGTGCAGGACGGTGAGTTCGAGGGGTGGGAGCAGGGAGAAGCAGGGAAACTAAGTCACGGCCGACAAGGGAGGAGGAGAAACGGAGGGGGTGGGAGGGTGGAGCGCCTCCTCCCTAAAATAAACCTACCGGCCCCTATGAGCCCTTGCCCCAGGGAGGGAAAATAAAATCAGGGGAAATAATAGACTAACAAATAAATCTCTAAAACGACGAGGAGCGAGGAACAGACTTTAATTTAAAGGAGGGGAATTGAGCGAGGGCTGTAGGGGAGACAGAGAGAAGTGGCTCTGGGTCTATCCCATGCCTTTGCAGTCCCCAAGCAGAGGAGGAGGCTGGCTGAGGGGAAGTTGCAGCGGCTCCCGAGGAGGAGGAGGAGAAGGAGGAGGAGGAGGAGGAGGATGTTACACCGTAACAAGTACAGACAGACAGCCATGGATCAGAGGGGCGCTGCGAGCAGGGCGGCCGCGGCGGGGCGAGCGGCGGCGGGCGGCAGCACCGCCTGCTCGGCTCGCTCAAGACATTTAATTGGATTGATGGGTTGTGCAGTGACTCACAGACTTTACAGAGTCGTACAGCAGTCCCCGCCCAGCTGGACAGGGGAGATGCGGCGGGGACGGGCGGGGTAAGGGGGCCGAGGGAGAGCCGGGAGGGAAGGCGGTGACGGGAGGGCGAGGCGCCGAGGGGGGCGGGAGCGCAGCGCAGCACCCAATGGCGAGGCCCGCTGTTCCGACGGGCGTGGGTATCGGCCAATGGCAGCCCGGCTCGATAGGCAGCTGGCTTCCCCCCTGGCCCAATGAGTCTTCTAAGGACACTGCCGCGAACGGGGGTGGGGAGAGGTGGGTGGACGTTGAAGTTGGGGGGTGGAGGGAAAGACGAGGCGCCGGAGACCAGCGGAGTCTCTCTGCCCTCCTCGCTCCAGAAGTGCGCCTTCTGCCAATCGGAGCGCCGCGTGGGGGTGATGGACGCAGGCGTGTGACCAATGAGGAGGAGAAGGCTGCCGCAGCCAGCCCGAGGGGCAGGAGCTGGCGGGCGCACGCCCTCCCCCTCCCTGCCGGGCCTCCCCTCCCGCCCGGCTCGGGTCAGTCACGCAAATAACAGTGTGAGGGCCGGGGCCGCGCGGGGGGGGCGCGGGCCGCGCTGCTGGCTGCGTGACAGCGATAGGGACTGGCTGTGCTGCCGACTCCGCGCCGGCAGGAGGAGGCGGCAGCGGAGGCTGGCTTCTTACTCAGCCTGCAGGCGGCTGCTGCTGCTGCTGCTCAGCCTCTGCCTGGCGCTGCCGGGGAGCCCCTGCGGCCAAACCCCACTTCCGGAGTTCAACCAGGTTGGGAGAGAATCGGATCGGAACTTGGCCCCGCGTCCACGCGGTGCCCACTCTTGGAGGCAGCTCCGTTTGAAGTCCGGTGTGGCTGTGCTCTGAGATCTGAGAGGCTGGAAGCCAGAGACGGGAGGCTTGGCGATGACATTTGTCCCCTTGCTTGCCTGAATTCTGGGGAAGTCAGGGTAGGGTGTGGACAGGTTGAAACAGCTCCTGAATACATACCGTTTCTTTACAGAGTTTCTGGAGAAGGCACTTCTTAACCTGGCATGAGCGAAGCTGTAAATGCACGTATAGACCTTAGCTTCCTCCACCCCGCCCTCCCGCGCCGCTCTTTCTCCCACTTGCTCACCTTGAACCCTGAAGGCGGTGCTTGGGAGCGCCCACTACTACATCTTCCCACTGCTGACTCCCAGGAGCTGTGGCTTTTCTCAGTATCTTGGCTACTGTCCAGTAATCATTTTACAGACTTTAACTCTTTCCACACCCTTGTACTTGGAAGTGCTGTAACTGTAGTCGCGAATAAACCCTAATGGGGATGTTCACTAAGCAAATACACTGGGAAAAACCCACCCTCTTCCCCACAAGGTGCATTTCTGCACGTTATTTGAGACTTAAGACAGTTGCTTCTCGTCAAGAAATCAAGGAAAGGCAAATGAGACATTACATCTCTGTTAAAATCCACTCAGTACACTAAACATCCATTTTCCATAAACTAGAGACCTAGGATTAATTTAGGGTCGTGAAGTGAGTGAGATCATTTTATTTTTTTCATATAGTTGAAACCTACAGTGGTCTGGAATTGAGAAGAGAGATACTAAGTGAACACAAAGGTTTACTCTAATCGTATTGTGGTTCTCTTTGGTTATTGTCTTTTTGGGATACAGATCCTTCCCCTGGGCTTAGTTATGACACACAGCCTGACACCCCTTCCCTCTCGGACTTTAGCCCTACTCCGTGATTTCTTTCTAAAGTTCTAAGTCCACTGACAAAAATGAGCTGTGCCACAAACTTCTTGTCGCTTGTATATGTATGTGTTGATCCCCAATGTGTTGAAACTCCTTTGGAATTCCGCAGTGCAAGGAGGCCAGTGTCCTCAACCCAGGACATGGTGATCTGCAGAAGGTGGACAGTGTTCCCTTAGCCAGGTCACCCTGTGATAAGCTAAACAAACTAGATCCCTCATGTGGGAGAAATATGCTCCATTTCTACTGTGGGTTATTGTACTACATTTAAGAATGTGTTAATGCTACATTTTAGAAAGCTGCCCCCCTCCCCCCACCTTTTTAAAAAATTTTTTTCACTGGGAGGTCGTTTTATGACTCAGGTGAATGTAATTGGTCAGAGTATTATTTTACATTCCATAGTGGGTGCTAATAACACAGAAGAAGATTTTGAGTCTAGACATACACTAGTATCTTTCACAGGATCTCCAAATACCCAGGGTTAGCATCCTGTGGCAGAGTTGCCTCTTTTTTTTTTTTTTTTTTTTTTGAGACAGAGTCTCACTCTGTTGTCCGGGCTAGAGTGCCATGGCATCAGCTTAGCTCACAGCAACCTCAAACTCCTGGGCTCAAGCAATCCTCTTGCCTCAGCCTCCCGAGTAGCTGGGACTACAGGCATGCGCCACCATGCCCAGCTAATTTTTCTATATATTTTTAGTTGTCCAGCTAATTTCTTTCTATTTTTAGTAGAGACGAGGTTCTCGCTCTTGCTCAGGCTGGTTTTGAACTCCTGACCTTGAGCGATCCTCCCGCCTTGGCCTCCCAGAGTGCTAGGATTACAGGCGTGAGCCACCGCACCCGGCAGAGTTGCCTCTTTGTCAATTGTTTCTGGCATGCCTCCAAACCCCACCATGTGTCACTTTCTAATTCTGTGATCTCCCTCTTCCAGAATTTCTTAAAGAGTTGTCCAAGGGCCACCTAGATTCCTGGGTCTGCTCTCAGACCTATTGAATCATCATCATTACAGGCTGTACCTGGATATCTGCTTTTTAAAACAAATATTCAGGTGACTTGAATAAATATTAAATTTTTAAAATATTAAAATACTAAAATAAATATTTGATTTGAGAACTCCTATTTATTCTTTCCGTTCTTCCTTCTCCTTTCTCACACGTGTCTATTTCCTTTCTCCCCTTTCTTCTATTTCTCATTTTTGTGATCACTTCCTTTTCTGTATTTCTTGTACACATGCCGTGGTGGGGGAGGGATGGTCTCTAAAAGAGAGAATGACACTGGCAAATAGTCTTTCATAAATGACGTGGACATACTTCATAGCTACACCACTGAAAAGTGTGAGGAAGTCAAATAAAAATTTTATAAGCCTAAAAAAATCACCATAATTGATGTTATATGTGAATCTATAATATGTGAAATGCTTACTAGTTTACGATCTCAAAGTACATAGAGATAGAATTTTTCCTATGTGGGAGCCACATTTCAAAATGTAAATTTCGACATACAAATAGTACATTTATAGTGTTACTGTCATTTTTCTTCCACACTAGTGATGCACTAAGAGATTAATGATGTACAAAGACTGTGATGGTTATTTTTTTTTAAGTACTATATGAGATTTTTGTTGTCTCACATGGCTTACAATCTATTTGAGAGGTTCAAAAGTACATAATGCAACATTTAAATAGGAACCCAAGGAAATGTCTAGGGAGACTTTAAGTGTATTTGTCAGAAATAAGCAGGATTTGGCTCATTTCTGTCTAGTTTTCCTTTTACTTATCTGTATTTCTAATCTGTTATGATTATGAATTACATGTGTAATTCTTAAAAATCTAAAATAAAAAAACAAGTAATATGTGATAATAAAATCTTTACTTTTTATTGTTATTTAGATATTTACATGGTTGTAGCTGATCTTTTCAATTAGATTTTAAGCTCCTTATAAAACAGGTTTGAATATATACTACCCAGGAAGCAAAAGCAAATCCTCAGCCAGGCACAGTGGCTCACACCTGTAATCCTAGCACTCTGGGAGGCTGAGGTGGGAGGACTGCCTGAGCTCAGGAGTTTAAGACCAGCCTGAGCAAGAGCCAGACCCCATATCTACAAAAAAATTGAAAAATTAGCCAGGCGTGGTGGCACACTCCTGTAATCCCAGCAACTCAGGAGGCTCAGGGAGGAGGATGGCTGCAGCTCAGGATTTTGAGGTTGCAGTGAGCTCTGATAACACCATTGCATTCTAGCCCAGGCAACAGAGGAAAACCCTGTCTCAAACAAACAAACAAAAAAAAGCAAATCCTCTATCAAGGGTAAATGATTCAACCCAGACCTATAGAATTCCCACATATAAAGCCTAGGCAAACATGAGTTCACAATCCAAATTACAAAACAAATGAAAAAATTCATTGTGAGCAAGAGGAAGCAGAGGAAAATCATACACACACATATACAGCATAATTAGATTCTAAATCTGAAAAAGGACAGTCAAGAATAGGCCCATTTCACTTACAAACATACATGCAAAAATTATAGATAAAATATTCATCAACTAAATCCAACATGCTTACTCCAGTGAGCTAGGATAAACCTTAAAACTCATTTCCCTGTCTTTCATTTAGAGACATTTATCTGTCTAGCCACCTATTTAATATTTAGTTATCTATCATGAAAACATAAATCAAGTAGAGTTTATTCCAGAAATTCAAGTATGATTTAATATCAGAAAAACCCATCAATGGAATTTATCTCAAAAAGACTAAGAGAGTGCATCACTTATCAGTGATAAAACATTTACATAAAATTAGGAACAGAAGGAAATTTACTTAACTTTATAAGGGACCAAAAATATATAGTAAGTAAATTGCTTAGTGGATTAACTTTAAACACATTTGAAGTAAGCTTGAGATCAAGACAAGGTTGCCACTACTATATAACATGATACTGAATGTCCTCATTGACAGAATAATATTTTTAAAAGAAAGAAGAAATTAAATATAAGAATCAGAAGGAAGGAAACAAAAGTGGGGTTGTTTGCAGTAGTATGATCAACCACATAAAACACCCAATAGAAACAACAAGCTATTAGAAATTATGAGAGGGTTAAGCAAGGTGACAAGAGACACCATTCTCCCCTTCTTCCATAGTACTAGGCTTTTTAGCAAGGCTATGTCCGATCAGAATAAAGACAACATTTGCCAGCTGTCCTTGCAGCAAAACATTGCCATATTCCAGGCAATGGGTTATAAGCAGAAGCGGTGCATGTATCCTTAAAGGAAGAAGGTGTGCCCTCATCTTCTTTCCTGTCAGCTAAGCAACATGAGAGTAAAACCCAAAATGTCAAAGGCAAGGTTACAAAATTAATTCATCTACAAGTGTTGAATTACTATATTTTGGGGGGACTTAGTTGCAGACTTGTAGCAAACATAAGCATTGTTAACCATTTAAGCTAATGAATTTAGAGACTTTTGTTTGCGTCACAATATTTTAGTCTCTTCAGTAACTTGTAGTAAGGTGGCTGATAAATTACTTGTTATATCTTCTTTGCATAAAACCCCATAACTGAGAATAATTATACTCAGGAAGTTCTAAGTCTATGGGAAACAGGAAATTTTCTTGATGATTGAGATGGATATCTGTACCACGCAGCCTGAAAAGACAGTTTTTCAGTTAGTATTTTTTTATTTTTATTTTTTAGGCTTCTGTGTGACCCTCCTTGATCTGGAGGGTCTAAACTAATTCCTTCCCTCCAAATTGGCCCTTAGAATTTCACAAGCCCCCTCTTCTGCGTTAGTCCCTGCGATAGCCTAGAGGGAGGATGCTGGAAGTAACAGGGCATTGGCAGTGAACAACAAGTTGGGCCAGGTGGGATTCAATAGTTTTAAATCTTGGAGATATCAGGTAAACTTGTTTACTCAAAACTTGTCATGACTTTGGAAAACAAAGCAAGAGAATTAGTAATGTTTTAAATAGGTAAATAGAAAGTCATAAAAATTTAGTTCAATTGCATGTAATTAATTTCTGTTCTGTCTTGAGGTTGAATTAGCGATACTCATGGACATATCCTATCAGCTTTCTAATTAAAGTCCTGGAAGTTTGTTTTGTTTTAGTTCAATGGTATATAATCTCCAAAGTTATCAGGACCCTGTATTCAAGAGAACTTGTCAGTCCTTTCCGTGACTTTCCTTGAAGAAGCAAACTTTGGAGTCAGCCAGTTTAAAGAATCACTTTCTGAGATGAATCAAAGTAAAATAATAATTGCCTGTGGATGACAAAAGTCTTAGACTAGCCCTGGTTAAAGAGACAATTGACAAAGTTGGTTATTGTTTTTTTGTGGCAAATAGCAATTTAACATAATAACCATAATTATTACTGATAACATACTAAACACCATTTCATATTTTGACAATGCTTCCTATACATGCCAAATAAGCCTAAATGTGTCTCTGTTAGACTTTCAGTGGCCCTAATATATTAAAAAGTTAGTTTGAGGTCAAAAGGCTGGATTTAGAATTTGGGTTTTGGAAAGTTTGTCAAATATCAAAGGCTTGAAACATTTGTTCAAATAGAATCACAAGCCACTGTAAAATAATGGTCATTTATTTAACCAAGAGAGATAGTCATCAAAAGATTCTGAAGGTGATGTAGGAAGTTATATGGGTGTCAACCTTAACCCTTAAAGTTTAGTTTTTCTAGTTAGTCAAAACCTAATAAAGACAACACAGGGATTATCTTGATAAAGCATAAAATCTTTGCTTTCTTTAGGCTAGTTACTGAAAAAGTAAAAGAAAAACCTTCTGTAGTGTGATTTTTTTAAAAAAACTAGAAAAAGAAACAGGTTATAGAATCAAAATGAGTGTATCATGTAATTTCATTAAGAGCAAATTAATATTTTAAGAAAACTTTGCTTTGACCAACATTTTTCTTTTTAATTATAGCCAACTGGATCACATACAAAATTCCTTCATGAATTCCCTTTATAAACTTTATCCCACCCTTCACAGACCATCTACAAAACATGCCTAAAAACTTTCTGTTTTGTCCTAACTTGCCCATTTCCTAAATAACCAGTCATTTTAGTACAAAAAATTCCATACAAGACCCTTTCTTACTAAAAATATATTTCCACACTCATTGCCTTTCTTATATCCCTTTCTCTTACAAGTTACTTTCTCTTTTGTTTTTATTTTCTAAGTCTATATTTTGATTTAAATAAATAAATAAATAACCTCTGAAGTAGACAAAATTACATATATGCATTGACTAGAATACTTATTTTTAAATTTTAGTGAAAGCAAACTTAAGAAACAGGAAGTCATGACTTGTCTGTCATAAAACACTTACTGCAAAACAGGATCACCATAAAATTCATTTAGCCAAACTAACAATTCAAAGATTTTTAAAAGCAAAAATATTACTCTTTTGGAAAGAAGACTTAGTTTCCCAAACAATCATAAGACCTAATATGCAAATTAGGAGGCAAGCTGAATCTGTTTTTTTATCTCTCCCCCCATCTTTTTTCTTTTTTCAGCAGTTTATTTAAAAGGTGAAGAAATCGTTTATTCTTGTTATTAATACCATATGAAAATCTAGTTCAAAAAAGAACATCAATTTTTCTGTTGCATTAGTGTACTAATGGTAAAGCTAATTTTAATAAAGTTTCATAAACAAATCTATCTAACTTTAGTCAATTTGACCCTAAGTTAAGATTTTTACAAACATGACCTTCATTTTTGTTTGAACTTTTACATTCACTTAGTTTTAATCATTTACTTATTTAATTTAAAACCAATTAATTAGACAAAATTATATTTTTTAATAAAACTTAATATTTCTGTCTTATAACCTTTTTATTTAAAAAAAAAACTTAATTTTCATATAGAATTGCTTTTTTCCTAACAGTTTTAATTACATATATTAATCACAATGTGAATACTTAGAAAAACCTAGGAAGTTAAAGTAACTTTGAACTGTTATCAGTCCCCAATCTTTATTAGCACTACTAAAATAAGATATCAAGGTATATAAACTTACACTTATGTTTAATGTTTAAAATGTTTTAGCATTTTATAAATGACTCAGACATTTCATGATCATCCTCTTAAAATAGCATGACTTTAAGATTATAAATTATATGAAAATTTCATTTGTATTTTTCCCATTTATATTTATCTAATTTATCTAATTTATCTTAGCAGTTCACTTAGATGCCAATTATCATTTTAAGTTATTTTTCTGTTAACCGTTTTTACACCCTGTAAATTAGATATATAGCACAGAACAGGGATCAAATATAGTTTTAATTGTTTTTTTTAAAACTCATAAATCCTACCAAGAAAAACAAATGTAAATATTTTAAAAAGACTTGTTATTTTAAACAATGTAACATCATTTCTAAATTTTATAGATATGTAGATATTTTAGAATATATCCTGTTTAAAAGCGTTAATTAATTGGATACTTCCAAACACCACATCTCAAAACAAAATCTATTGATGTTGTAGGGATTAAAGCCCCCAAAGTTTAGTGAAACTGTAGGGAGCAAAGGCCACTGTTCCCATAAAGATTTGCTGAAAATTACTGACATGAAGATTAATTAATAGGAGAAAAAATTACAAACTTGTACATGGATGCCTTCAGAATGAGCACTCAAAAGATGCAGGGAAAATTGTCCATTTTTATGTTTAAAGTATGGAAAGTTACACAGACATATGATTGGACAAAAAGGGTGTAAACTAATGTTAACAGGCTGAGTGGGGGACCCACCAAAGTCTTTCTGTCTAGATTCTGTTTGGACTCTCTGAGCATGCATTCCCTCCTTCTGAGTGCAGGGCAGAACCCTTCCTGGAATGGGGTTTTACAGTAAAACAAAGTAGGTCAGACAATTACTTTATGGCCAGTTTTTACATAAAATAATTTTAGGTTTTATGAGTAGGTTTCAGAAAAAGGGGTTCTGGCCTTTATGACCTGCCTTGGGGAAGGGCATCTCTCTGGCTAGCTTCAGGGAAGAATTGGTACAAGAGGCAGGTGGACAAGGTAAGTTTAGAGAATTTTTGCCTTTGAGGCCTTCATTTTAGGATAGTATTCTGAGCTCCACAACATGATATATCTTAACTTCAGACTAAAAAAAAACCTTCAGCACAAATCTTTAGCACCTCAAACAATGACGCAAAGTAGTAACATGTTTTTTACATGAGGATCAAGATTAAAAATTTAGATTGTTTTAAAAACAATCTAAATGTCTCAAAACATTTTTTTTCAACTTGAGTGTAAACTTGAGTACAGGCAATATGTCTACAGAGTAAGACCATTTTGAGATTCTCTTTGGATATTAACATT
Organism: Lepilemur ruficaudatus; assembly: GCA_963574885.1. Taxonomy (NCBI): domain Eukaryota; kingdom Metazoa; phylum Chordata; class Mammalia; order Primates; family Lepilemuridae; genus Lepilemur; species Lepilemur ruficaudatus. Next base: position 14,573 of record CAUYRT010037684.1, read on the forward strand.
TACTTTTTATCTTAAAATAAATTACTATACAAAAATTAACAGTTTAGGAATTTTCTCCTAAGCAAAAACTTTGTTATAGCAACATAATGTACACATAACCAGCTAGCTTGTAAAGAGTAGGGCAGAAAGTGGACAAGACCAAGGGAAAACTAAAGCTTCCAATTTAAGCTCTTGTAACTACAACTTCTAGGACAGCTTTGAATCCCTAACAGTACTGTTAATATCAAATAATAGAGTGAGTTAGAAATATGTTTTGTGTACCTTTCTGCAGACATTGAAATCAGCAGAAAAAACTGTATCTGCAGCTAGGATGAAAAGATCAAAACCAAAATATTTTCATAAACCTTTGACCATAAGTTTCTGTTTTTGTGCTCTACTTGTTTTATTTATCCTAATTTGCTGACACTTATTTATTTTTTTTGTTTAGGCACATCTACATTTTTATCTTAAACACATAGGTATTTTTGTCGATAACTCAGGAGATTTAGCTATTATCATTAGACCAACAATATTAAATTTACCTTACTTCTCAAAAATTATACAAACACAGATCATTTTGTCTTTGGCTGAGTTTATAGTTTTGTAATCTTTATGTCAAACCCTGAAACCTTAAGAACATAAAAATGTCCAGTAAAACCCAAGCAAAACTGTATGCTGACAATTTTGAAAACATTTTTACTCTTACTTTATCAATAATACCCTTTTTTTAATAATCTAGTTTATCTACCAAAGATTACTAAATTCACATGAACTAAAAAGCATTTGGGTTTGTTTAATTAATGAGCCCCTTATTTATAAGCCAGTCTAGAACCATGTAAGCACAAACATGTAATACATGGACATACACAAAACATACCTAAACGTATATACTCATACACACACACACACACACACACGCACACAAAACTCTCGTAGGTTTTACCCTAGAATTCTAGCCATGAGATGGTAACACAACTCACCAGTCTGTAAAAGAAAACTGCATCCAAATTTCTTCTGACAAAACTGGAACTTGTTCACATGGGTAACCTAATTAGGCCTGTAAATCAAAGTTTTTAGTAAACCAGTTACCATGGCAGTTTGATTTTAAAAAACCTCTTTTACCCATTTCTCTCCTTCAGTTTAAGATGAGTTTTTTTTTTCAATGTTTACATTTTAGCTAGAACTCGTTGTGAGATTTTGAGATAGCCTTTCAATTGGAGATACCATAAACAATGAGTTTATCTCAAAAAACAGTAGAAAAAGTTAGCAGGTTTTAGAGTAGCCAGAAAAGAAAAGAGATAGTTTGAGAGATATTTTAACTGTATTGTGGTAGGTGGACCATTTGAGCTCTGAATTTTCTTTGATGTAATTTGCCCTTTTAGAAAAACTTGTGCACAAGAATCGGCTATAACCAGCTGGAGCCCTAGAAAACCTGGCATGCCTTTGACCCTTTCCATTTACACAAACACTTGCAAGTAGAGGTGCCATAAACCCACTGGGGTGCCCTAAGGGTGTCCTTCTCCTTATCTTTCCTCATTTTTAATGTATTTGTTTCCTATTTTCTTTCTTTTCTTTTTTTCTTTTTTCTGTTCTTTTCTTTTTTCTTTTCTTAGAAGAAGCAACGGAACTGTAGTCTAGGGTTTAGTGTAGTGCATCAGAGTGTACTGATTGTGGGTGGAGCTCCTCAGTGTTACACCACAGTGTTGGTCCCAACCTCTTACCTGTCTCAGTTCCTCTCTTTGGCGGTCTAATACTTCCAAGAGGGCTCAAAACACCAAGTGATCAGCTCTTATATGTGTTTCCTGGATGAGCCTTCTTTTAATTAATTTGGGGGGGGGCCTCCCTACAGGGAATCACCCTGGGCAACTCCCACTCAAGACCTCAGTCACCCAGGGCTGCCTTTCGGCTGCGAGGAGTAAAGTGCCCCTTGTCTTCAGAGCTGAGGAACTCAGTCTCTCATTTATCTACAAACAAGACAGTTGGGTTTCCTCTTTTGCAAATGCACAGAAAAGCCAATTGAGATTAATTATAGGATGAAAAGACAATGGAGAAGACGCTTTAGAATTCACCTCAAACTCTAAATTAGGATCCCAAACAATTCCTAGGAAAAGAACCAGCTCAGAGTATCAACCAAACCAACAACCAAGACCATCCACCAAAAATGAGAGGTACAGCGCTCAGGAGGACTTACTAGTTCCACGAAAGGAGAAGCTCAGAGTTGGGGGGCCAAAAGGAATCATACCGGTACCTGGCAACTAGTTGGTACTACTCCTTTGGGGGTCCTGAGTCTTCTATGAGCCCCACGGGTGGGTGCCAGTCTTGTCAATGGAAGAGAAGACAAACTCTGTAAAATAATTTAAGGAGGTTTATTCTGAGCCAAATTTGAGGACCATGGCTCAGAGCCACACCCAGGAAGGCTTGGGCAAGTGGACTCACTGTGGTTGGGTTACAGTTTGATTTTTATATATTTTCAGGGAGACAGGAATTACAGGTAGAATAATAAATCAACACATGGAGGGCATACATTGGTTTGGCCCAAAAAGGGCAGGACACCTCGAAGCAGGTGACTTTTAAGTCATGGGCGGATTTAAGGATTCTTTAGTTGACAGTTGGCTGAAAGACTTAGGTTTTGTTCAAAAGACCAGGAATTAGCTGAAAGGAATGTTTAAGGACATTGTATCTTTCATGTGATGCTATACCAGAATCAGGTTGGGAAGTAAACAACATCATAAAAACCTGTTTACTGAGTTTTTATCATCTGTAGGTATGATTCACCAGGCCCCCCTAGAAAGGAATTATTTGGGGGGTGGGCAAAGAAAAAGATCAGAGCTCAGTCCTCAAGCTAAAGATATGTTTGCTTATGTACCTCTCAGGGTGCTGTCAGTACTAATAATAACCATAAAGATGAAATAATAACAGTAATTGTAATATCAGCTTTGTGTGACTAAGCAAACAGTAGACACAAAGGCCTTTCAAAGTTGAGAAGCAAGAGATAAAACATAGAATTAGGTGTAGAGATTTAGGTTAAATACTAGAAGTAGCTACCTAAAATCAGGATTGATAAACCAGTGAAGGGGTTACCAAAAGGTCTGGGGATTAGATGGATAGTTTTCTGAAAAGATTTGAGATGGTTTTCACAGTTTTTTTCCAGCCCTGTTAGGTTATGAGTACCCCACCCCCACCCCCAGGCATGTTGAAAATGCAATCGTTTCCCACAAAGGTACACTTAGAATAACCCCTGCTCAGATAATACTGCTTTAAAAGCCTGTCTCTGCCTGAAGCTTTCCTTAATGGCTCATTACTAGCATACTAAATTCTGACCCTTAGTAATGGCTACGATTTCATGGCCCTGAAACTCCCATATGCAGGAGCTTGCCCAAGCCCAGGTAGGGAGCTCTGTGGAAAGGCAGCTGACGTGAGGCCCAGCTGCCCACACCCCTTCCTGGTGGACTGAGCAGCAGCTGCAGGCAACTGTCCAACTAGCTCTGGGTCCCTGAATTCTGCAGAAGTCGCAGTATGATCCTACAGAGATGACTGTTTTTAGGATCGCATTTCTTATGGTTCCCAAGTAGGGTCTGTAACACTCATCGCTAGCTCCCAATACTGGCGCCTTAATGTTAGCTTGCATCTATTTCATACACCTAACCCTAAAAGGTCTAATGATTTATCCATCTGTAGTTTCTGTAACTCCTAGGGGCTGTGTGATCAGTCATTCCATATTTGCTGAATAATTACTTACTGAGTTCTAGGGAGTCTTGGGAGATATATTTGGAAAAGTAGACTGAGCCCAGGTTACAGAGTCTTACATGTCTGGTTGCGAGTTTCAACTTATGGGATAAGAAAATAGGGACCCTCTAATGGTGTCTGAGAACTGGTCAAACAAAGAGTGTTTTTTTTTGTTTCTGTTGTTTTGAGACAGAGTCTCACTCTTTTGCCCGGGCTAGGGTGCCGTGGAGTCAGCCTAGCTCACAGCAACCTCAAACTCCTGGGCTCAAGCGATCCTTCTGCCTCAGCCTCCCAAGTAGCTGGGACTACAGGCATGCGCCACCATGCCCGGCTAATTTTTTCTATATAGTTTTTTAGTTGGCCAACTAATTTCTTTCTATTTATAGTAGAGACGGGGTCTCGCTCTCGCTTAGGCTGGTTTCGAACTCCTGACCTTGCGCGATCCGCCTGCCTCAGCCTCCTAGAGTGAAACTTTACTTTTTTTTTTTGAGACAGAGTCTCACTCTGTTGCCTGGGTTAGAGTGCTGTGGCGTCAGCGTAGCTCGCAGCAACCTCAAAGTCCTGGGCTCAGGCGATCCTCCTGCCTCACCTCCTAAGTAGCTGGGACTACAGGCATGCACCACCATGCCCGGCTAATTTTTTCTGTCTTTTAGTACAGATGGGGTCTCACTCTTGCTCAGGCTGGTCTCGAACTCCTGAGCTCAAACGATCCACCCGCCTCGGCCTGACAGAGTGCTAGGATTACAGGCGTGAGCCACCGCGCCCGGCCTAAACTTTACATGTTTAAACTTGCTTTTTGCACTTAGTACTGTTTATGAGATCTTTCCCTGTTGCTCTGTTAACATTCTACAGCATATACTTAATATTTTTTTTTTATGTTTTCCCCTTTTGGATGAATGAAAGCCCTTCTACTCCATCTCTTACTTTCTTTTATGATTAGAAGCTTTTTCCTCAGTCTGCAGATCACCTTCTTTGTAGACATCCCTTAAAGCGAAAAACCTTTTACTTTTGAAACTTCTTAGAATTTCTACTTGATAATAACCTCTTTCTGTATTGCTTTTGTCAGTTAGATTTTTCTTATCAGCTATAACTAGTCTTCACATGAATTTCAGGGGGTTGAATCACTGAGCAAAAATATTTCATGCATATTATAAATTAAGTGGTTTTAAATTACTGTATTTTTCAATTAGGATTAAAATATTTAGGCCGGGCGCAGTGGCTCACGCCTGTAATCCTAGCACTCTGGGAGGCCGAGGCGGGCGGATTGCTCAAGGTCAGGAGTTCGAGACCAGCCTGAGCAAGAGCGAGACCCCGTCTCTAGTATAAATAGAAAGAAATTAATTGG
>CAUYRT010037685.1:0-43761 GCA_963574885.1 Lepilemur ruficaudatus
GGAAGACACTGTGGCTTCTATCTTCTTGGTGATCTCTCTCTCGCTCTCTCTCAGGTCACTTGATTTGAGGAAAGCCATGCTGTGATCAGCCCTACAGAGAGGTCCATTGAGCAAAGTGCCGAAGCCTCACACTGACAGACACATGAGTGAACTCGGGAGCAGATCCTCTAGCCCCAGTCAAGCCTTCAGATGACAGCAGCTCTCACCAGCAGCTTGAATTCAACCTCATAAGACCCTGAGCCAGAACTACCAAGCTAAGCCTCTCTCAGATTCCTGGCCCTCAGAAACTGTGTGAGATAACAGATGTTTTTTATTTGAAGTCATTACATTTTGGAATAGTTTGTCACATAACAGTAGATAACTAATACCAGAGAGGAGAGGAAGAGGATAAAAAAGGATGAAGAGACGATACAAGGATAGTCAAGTTAAAAGTAGAGATTTTCAGAATTATTTGTTTAGGTTTCTCCTTTCGTTTTTTTGATTTTTACTCTGGATTTCACTAACCACATCTCAGCCCTCAGCTTTACGATGTATTTGACCTAGATGACAATATTTGTACTGATTGTTTTCTGACATAATCTTTGCTACAAAGAGTTGTGGAGAATAGTGATGAAAGTGTTATTGATCACAGAGAAGAGTAGATTTAACAAGGGCATGTATGTTTGCTATATGTACATATACACATACATATAGGTATATGCAGACGCAAATGTGTGTATCCTTCTCAAGTTTAATGATGTAAAATAAAATCAATTTCACAAAGAAACACAAAGGCTTATTGGAAATGCCTCCACAGAACCCTAGCAAACTTTAATTGAGCCCAATTAGAAACCCTTTCTTAGACACATTTCATCTCTGTAAAACATGAATTTCTTGAATGATTTGAATAGGGAGAAGATAAGAGAAGGTAGTGACGCACAGGAAATGTAGATGCTCAGCTAGACAGCATCATATTTCATTCAGAAGGATGAAGAGCCATGAGAATCTTGACCTAGAAGTCCTGAGTCTTGGGCACCAAACCTCATTTGATTGTTATCACGGCAGTCTCTGGTCTAGCAATGTCTTCATGGTTCAAATGTGAAAATTAAATAAAATGATCTTAAAGAGTTCATCTGAGTCAAGGATCTAAGAATTTGTATGAATGGAGAGGAATATGAGGTTACAATGTGGAAAATTAACAAGGAAAAAGCAGATATCCCTTCTACCTCTAAGAGAAAATTTACTATCTATTGAGGAAAGAAGCCTCTTCTCCCCTCCCTGACAATGAGTTTTATACGGTATAAGAAACTTAGGGCCAAGAATGCCTAAGAAAATTTTGGAGATAAAGAATAGAGTGTGGGAGGAGTGGTTCTCACCGTATAAGAGCTCAAGACGTAACATGTATTCAGCGTAATTAAAATGCTGTAACTAACAGTTGGTAGCTCTATTTAATGCGATCATAAATTATTTAGATTTTTTTAATTTGTGCTTTTCTGTAAATTTCCAATTTTCTACAGCAAATATGTACTAGTTTTGTGATGAAAATAAAGCTTAAGACTAAAAACTTTGAAAAAAATTTTTTAAAGAAACGTAAGGCTATCAATCTTATCTCATTACAGTATTCAGTTTAGCTCTTCTCTGTGTACTAAGACATAGAAGGTCCTATATTGAACATATAAGAAATACAAGGAAGTTTTCTGTACTCAAGAAAATTTCAATCTCATATGCAAGCCACACCTCCAGGAAGCAATCAGAGAACGTTACTTGACAGTCTGCAGTATATTGCCTTAATGCAGTGCAAAAGGAGGCCACGGTTAAGAGAAATCAGTGGTGACTGCGTCATAGAAAAGGGTAACTCAGGTAGCCTCTGAAGAATGAGTTGAACTTAAAAGGGAAGAAGAGAGAGAGGGTATTTCAGCTTAACACAGCTTCACTGTACCTAGCCTTTCTGCTTATGAGAGGCTGAGACCCTGTAGAATAATGGTCAGTTTCCTCCACCATGTGACAGAGGTGGTAAGTTATCTTCTGAACTGTCAAGCATTCCAGCTGATGGCCCCCATCATTCCTGCTTCATCTTTGTTTCTATTCCACTCTTTTGTCCCTGTTATTATTATGACTACTACTAGTAGCATCAGTTCCCATTTATTCATAACCTGTAATACGCTCTATGTGTTTGTTTCATTTAATTCCCAAAATTACCTTGGGATGTAGATGTTATTACCCTCATTTTACAGATGAGAAAACTGAGGCACAAAAGGATTAAATAACTTGCTCCCAAGTCACACAAGTAGTAACTTCACATTATCGTCTGACTCCATAACTCCTGCCTCCCTCCCAGTCTTAAGATTTGTTCATGTTCTCTCTCTCTTCCCACCTTCTGGCTCCATCACCGGTTCTATAGAACACAAACAAGCAGAAACACAGACAAGGTATAGTGGAGGGGGTTTGATCAGGGAGAAAAACTCCTACGTGGAATTGTCCCACAGTTGCTGGCATTAAAAAGTGGCAGTCAGAAGAGAAGCTTGTTAGAATGGAATACAGAGGTTGCCCATTTCCAGATTTTAAGGTGGAGTGAGAAATAGTCATCAGTCTCAGATTTCTTTACAAGAGACAAGAGTGGGAATGCAGGCAGAGCTGCCAGGGGCTAGAAGACCTTCACCTTCACCCACAGGTTCCTGGATTGTCACAGGAATGAAAGTTGAGGCAAGGCACCCTGTGTCAGACACCCTGCATCGGGGGGAATGTGAGTGGGGCAGCCTTCCATAATTGGGATTTCCTTAAAAACATAGAATATTTTTCACTATAAAACACTATCTTCAAAATCCTAGGGCAATGTTCCAAGAGCTTTGATTCACCCTAAAATGATTTGGTTCTCAGAATGTTTCAATTTCTGGATTTAGCAACTCTGAGCTGTGGTGCAGAAAAAAAATATATTTTGAAAAATCCTTGAAGCTAAGGGCTCAGAAAAGCAGAGTAGCAACCTAGAAATTGCAGAATATTTCATTTCATTTTCTGTTTCTGCATCAGGATTTCTGCATGATAGGTACTCAAACAAATATAGGATAAACAATATTGTACAAATTAGACAGCGAGGTACAATCTTCTTTGTATTTATAATTTTTAACAGAGAATGAATCGGCTAATGATATTTAATAATTATCAATTTCTGCATGATTTATATGCTGTGCATTCTCATTGTGCATATAAGCCCACCTAGAGTGGTCAATAAATATTAGTTTTTATAAAAGTATAAGGAAATACTTTTATAATCTTTCCTGGCAGCAAAGAAACCTTCATTTGGTTCTGACTAAGCAATAAAGAAGAAATCTGTTTCATCTCATTTTTTGGCCAAATTTTAGTTCTGTAATTGAGAAATTGAGTTGACTCTCCTCACTGATTCAACTTCCTCTTTTCCACTGCCATTAATTCATTATCATTGTGATGTAGTCTCTACCACTTACTAAAACAGCCCTCTTAAAAGGCACCAAAACTTACTACTTACAAAATCCCATCTGTGAGTGAGCCGTAGAATATAGGTATTGGGAAATGCCCCTTCCAGCATCCCTCTCAGTCATTCACAAATAACAGTCGCCACTACTACCGTCACCATCTCAGTGGTCAGAAAACTCTATTGGTTTTGCCTCAATTCCGTCTCTCTCATCCCTCCCATCCTTTCAGTTTCCACTTCCCCTGCCCTAGTTGGAATCCTCATTACTTCTTACCCAAACAATTACTGTTGTCACCTAACTGATTTCCAGGCTCTTTGCCTTCTAGGACATATAAGTATTACCACCATCATTATTTTCTAAAACAGCAAACCAATGTCATTCCCTTGCTGGAAAGCTTTCAGTTGGTCTCCCTCACATGCTCCATAATGTCCCACCAGCTCAACTTGTCATTTAAATTCCTTAATAACATGGCCTTTATTTATATGTCAAGATTTGATTCTCAATCTATAGCAATTTTTTTTACTGTTTTTAAAAAATGATCTTACCTAATTACCTTAACATCTAGGTAGTTTGTCTGTGTGTTTGTTTTAATCTTTCAGGAAGGGCTTGCCATCCCTCCTCTCTTCCTCTCTACCCTTTATTTTAGTTTTAATTCCAACCCATTCTCTTTCAAGAAGCTTTTCCAAATCCATTCTATTGTAACTTTCTCTTTCTCTCTCTCACTTTCTTTCCCTCTCACTCTCACAATTGCTCTCTCTCTCCTAATTCCCATAGCACTTCATTATTATTGCAATGTCTGCTTCATTTTAAGAATAATTTTACATATGTTTGAATCAGTGACCACACTGTGATTGCCTGGAAGGCAAGAACCATGGTACACTCCTTCCACAACACCCAATACTGTATGTAGGACTGTCTATGATTTCCAAGAGTAAATACCGCATAAATGCTTAACAAATTGAAATAACCTTACACTGGACTATTGTATTTGCATGTCAAAAATTATTATGTAGTGTAGATTCCCCCATAGCATATTTAAGTTTTTTTTGCACTGGATAATCTGTTTATCATTTCCATTACTCGTGTCCTCAGCAGTTAGCACAACAATTGCCAAATAATAGACATTCAAATATTTTTAAAATAAGTGACTAATTGAATGAATAAGTAAATGAATAACTAAATAAAATGAGAAACTAAGATTAATTGTAAAATAATTTGAAATAAATGTGAATTGTCTCAATTTTACAGCTTAATGTAAACTGTATGTTAAATCATGATTCACGTAATTCAAGATTAGATCATTTTCTCTAAATCAGGATCCAATAATTTTCCCCAAAAGTTCTAATTAAGAAAATGATGCAAAAAGGAATATTCAGAGTGGTTGTTTTAAAAACTTTATTCACTGGCAGCCACACTGAAAAATCCTGGGCATCTATTGGCAACATAACAAATGAAGCGAGCAGGTGCATTGTGGTCTTTCCTGGGTGGTTGGAGCCTGGGTCTCTCAGGAAACAAAGGCATGTATCAGGGGGCCAGTTTCAGAAACCAATATTTGGCATCACTTTGCTGAAGAAAGAAGAAGCTCATCCAGCTGTTCTCCTGAGAAATAAGACCTTTGAGAATAAATCAAGAGCAAGAATAGAGTATGCAGCCATATCAATGCACCATATATACACCTTCTGGCATCCTTCCCTAAAGCACCTAGTGTAACACTCGGTACAGCGAGAGATAAAACATGCTGTTGATTATTTGCCTAGCCCAGTTCTGTGTGGCCAAGAAAGGTGGGCAGCCACTGGAAAGGATTCAAAAATGCCTTTCACTGCCTGAAACCATAGGACTGATTCCCTTGAGAAACACAGATGTTCAGTCCACAACTGCCCAAATTTTACCATGGGGAAGGTATGAATCACTTTTTACATACCTTTCTTTTGTTTCTTTCCATTTGCTAAAGCAATTTCAGTCTGCATAAGTGTTTAAGATTGAGCAGATTAGTGGATATTTCAAAAGTCCTTCCCTTGGTGAACAGGGCAGCATTCACTTTGGATGCAGCTTTGACACAAAAGTTTTAAAATAGAAAAAAATAAGAAAATCATCAAAAAGATCTGTCAGGATGGAATGGATAGAGAAAGAGTGAACAATTATTAGGAAAATGAAATGTTTTGTATCATTTCTTTGCACAGGTAACCTCCAATATAATAAATCATTTAGTTATTTAAAAAGTTAGTATTTCATCCACTCTTATTTTTCTACTTCTTGAAAGCAGTATATGCATGGATTGGGTACAATGTCTGAGAGTAATTAAATGATTTTTCTCTAATTCTACTTCATTCTATATTCCAAACAATATTTCACTTAGTTTTCTCTAGACAACAAAGAATTTAAATGTTTTTGTTTGCCTTTTTATAATGAAGACACAGTGATAGGGTGCTGTTAATATCCTATCCAAACAAGGTAATATTGTAATAAGGTCAAAGTAATAGTCACGAGGGGTCTTCAATTTAGCATATTCACTATTAAGTTTACTGATGATGAATAAAGTCAATGAGCTGGGGTATAAATACCCCATCTCATCCAGCAGTACTATCGACAGATTCCCAAGAACCTATTCCCAAGAACTAGCTTCTTTCTAAGCTGTTTCCCTTTCCCTTTATCCTTTCCCATGGCTGTTTCCTGACAATATTTTCCTTTCCTCAAATCAAAATTTCACCTTTCAGAAAATAAGCAACAAAAGAACTTGGAAATATTTTAATTACAGTCTTCCCAATTTTATATCCAAATGAGAACTCAAATACAGAATTCTGAAGCTCTTAACCCCTGTAAATGAGATACTAACTTAAATTACATCTCTAGAAGTTTTTTCCTGCTCTAATATTATGCAATTTTATAAAATTAAAGCACATAATATAATTTGGGTGTAAAACAGGTTAAACTTTCATTTTGATTCAAAGAATCTTCGTGTGCATTAAAAAATATATGTATTTTAGTCTTCTCTTGGAAGGTCAGGAAACAAAGGGGATGCACAAATGTGTGCCATGTGAAGGGGACCAGAGATGACAGGAGTTTCTGGGTTTTCAGAATAGGCCAATAAAATGGACTTACCATCCATCAGAAATCCCTACAACTTGGGAGAAGTTGCTGCCAACGACATCATCCCTGGGAGGGCATAAGGGTGGTGACAGGGGGTGAACTACAGATCAGGAACAAAAATAAGCCATAATCCTAGCAGAGCGTCAGGAGGCATTTCACAATTAGGGATCTCCAAGTGCATCTGAAAAAGGCCTTCTGAAGATGCCACAGAGAATTTACCAGTATTCAAATATCAGTGATTTATGAAGAATCTTCTACATATCTAGCCTACTTCCACAGAGAGAATAGAAGAGAAGCCCTCCAGCATTTCAGCCAGTGGGGAATGTTAACTTGTAAAACAATTAGTTTCATATAAGATGACAAGTTATTAAAAGCCAAATATAAGTTACAGGCTATGAAGAAGGAGACTGTGTAATATATTTTTCACTCTGGGACACTTTTGAGAGAGAAAGGTGACACGAATCAGACAGGAGGCCAAGACAACAGGTAAATCCAAGGCTGTCCAAAATAACCAATGCATATGGATGGTCACTGTAGCGATAAGGGCATAATCATCAGAGAAGAGGGATCAATGCGATCTAGAGAAATCTGGGAAAATTTCATGACTCCTGAAAGACATAGGAACTGAGCTAGATCTGAAGGACAGGTAAAACGAGGAGTAGAGTTCTCAGGTGATTCAGGGAAGAGTAAGACCTGGTCAGGTTGGGCTTCCCGGCATGACTTAAGATGGAGCTATATGGCAAGATGCCAAGCAGGGCAGCAGGAACACAAAGATAAAACTATTTACACCAGGAATAGCAAAATCAGTTTCACCCCATGTGTCAACTCAAATCAATTCAAATGGCTATGGAGAGCCAATATCTGTTCTCAGTTAATAATGTTGGCTGTGAGTATGGGAAGGGAACACAGCATCCCACCTGCCACTTACAGCATTTGTCGTCTTTATACTGGTTGGACCTGTTGAGGTTATCAGGCTTTAAATCCTTGGTAAGAATGATCTAAACAAAATTAAACTTGATTTCATGCAACCCATTTTTTTATTTTGTCTGATTATTAAAGGCAAGAATTAGCCAAGGTATACTTGGATGGATAGGAAAGAAGCCATTAAGAAAAGCCTCTCCAAAATGACCATATTATATCACAAAAGTTAAACTCTCTGTAGAACATTTCTAGAAAGATGAAAAAGTTGTAGGGAGAGAGGGCACAGACTGGCATGCTATGTTAAAATATTAATGTTGGTAAACATTCATTTGTTTAGATTTAATATAAAGCATAGAAAATAGATTGTAGAAATAGGCAGAAAGCTGTGCCCCTAAGGTAAAATGCAGTTTTATAGTTATGAAAATTTAATTTGACTGCTTTCCCAATAATTGCTCATATTTGTAGCAGCAGCATGCCAGCAAGATAACGGTCAATCAAACGGACATCACTCTGTAAATGCTCTTAAAAAGCCTGCACTGTGTTTCTTCTTGGGAGAATAATATTGCTTCCAATTGTTAAAAGATGCCCAGTAGAAAAGCAGAATAAGAAATTGGACAGTAGGAAACCTTTATATATTGCCATTTCCCTCCCTCTCTCAAATTAAATTCCTGTTGGGAACTGGAACTATTTTTTTCCTTCTGAAAATGGAAAATCTGTCACATCATAAACCAAACCTTGAGCACAGAATGTGTGAGGTTCTCTTTTTAAAATTCTGTTTGTGGTCAGAAAAAATTAGGATATGCTAGTAATACGGGCTGGGCAAATATTTCTTTCATAGGTGTGTGAAGGAGAGCAATAGGTGCCTTGATGTATGAAAAATCTCTCTGGATCTTCATCGAAGAACAGCATCAGAAAGATTCCTCTCTGTCTCTGTCTTACCCTGAGCGTCCTCTAATTCCTCTCTTTCTTTTGTTCTTTCTTGTCCCCTGTTTCCCACACTCTTCATGACCGTTGAGAAAATGCCATTAATAACTGGTACAAAGAATCGTGCTCGGCGCATGGAGATAAACTGGGATGACAAAATATCAACTTCCTGCTGCTCAATTGAAAGCCCTATCTGTACAACTGGTAATTACTTTTAATTTAATTAGGACTCCTGGTATTGTTTCTATCTCATAGATTACATTATAACATGTAATGTGTTAAAGCAACAAGACAAATTGAGGCGAGAAAACACAAAATATATTACCTTTTTTGTCTATAAATAATACCGCAATTTAACTCTTCAAAAAGCCCCCAAGTAGATTTACTATGGGCTAATTATTATTTTTCATATTCCTTTGGCTTGAGTAAGCAAAAATCTTATATAATCTAATAAAAAAACTACATCTCACAGGTTTTTGAAAAGGAATTCTTTTTAACTCTATACTTTTCTCCTGTCCTCTCCTGTGCAGAACAAATAAATGATTTATGCTGTCGCATGCTAGAACAAAATTCACAAAACCACAAAGAACAGCCATTGGCACCAGAGAGAATTATGACCTTGCTGCTTAAACTTGAAGATGTAAAAGAAGCTTGGGAAAGGCACCATTTTTAGGCAGAAACACACAATGAGCGAGGCCAGGAAGCCCATCTGAGATGTTTACTGACTCAAAGGAATCTAAGGGATCCATTTCTTTGTAAAAGACCTACATTTAATTTGAGTTTCCACATGGAATTCACAAATACATTGTGAACTACTAAATAAAATCCTGTAAGTACCCTTTAAATAGTTAAATTATAAGGATATTAATTAGGACCCTAGGGATTTATCTGCCCATATTGCTAAACTAGAGAACAGACAGTGGAGTGAAGCAAGAGAAATAGAGAGAAAGAGAGAGAGAAAGAGAGAGAGAGAGAGAGAGAGAGAGAGAGAGAGAGAGAGAGAGAGAGAGAGAGAGAGAATGAATATAGAGGCACCAGTACAAGGAGACAGACTCCTCAATTGGAAGATTTCCCACACTGAGCTTATAGTTGCTGTCCAAGTAAAAAATCTGAATGAATGGCAAGTTAAAGTATGATTGGAAACTCCTCTGGTAATATTTGATCTTTTCATTTAGTAAATTAAATCTGGAAATTTGTAAGATAGATTTATGGGCTTACCAAAACCTTACACTGAAAATGTCATAGCCCACAGGTAACAAATCTTTTCTAAGATTAGAGGTACATGCTCACAGATAATTTTAGAACCAGAAGATCTTAAATATCACCTTGCACGATAGCCTCATCCTACACATGGTAAAAGAAAAATTCTCAAAAAGGAAATTAAAATACATATCCCAGTAAGACTGAGCAAGGATCAAACCACAGGTCTTATCATTTTTCATTTAAAGTTGTTTTCCCTCCATGACATCATCATTGTCCATTGCACTAAGTAGAACTCAAACTAATGAACTTCAGAGGTTTAACAAAAATGACATAAAATTAAATAACACCTATTTTTTATCCTAATTTTTCTGTTATTCCCAGAGATAAAAACACTTAAGTTTACTTGATTGCTGAGCTAATTATCATAGTGTCTCAGTTTCTAGAACAATGACTCTTTGGCAACCTTGTGTCCACAGCCTGGTATGGAAGGGACAGCTGTTGCCCTATTTGCAGCCCAAGAAATCATCACTGGCAGCCAATTCCTGCAAGTCAGAAGATTTTTGGCAAAATGGCAGTGTTCTCTTACAAAAATAGCAAACCATCATCTGGGTAAATTCAGGAAAGATATGACTTCTGCCAAAGTGAAATTTTGCAGAGCTGATGCAAGGCAATACTCCATGGGGACAGAGATCTGGATAAAGGTCAATCTAGATTTAAAGAAGATTTGGGGAGTATTGGGTGCTAGATAATTGAAACAATTCCTTAGGCAAGCTATGACATTTCCTTCAAAAACATTCAAACAATTCTTAATACACAACTGTAAAATGGTATATTTTAAAGTATAATAACATTTTAAAATAAGACTATATAGCTATACACATAGTTCTGGGAAAGTTGCATGCCATTTTACCAAAAGGTAGGATGAGAAGAGAAAGGAAGACTGATGGGTTGGTGTGGGATTGGGGCTAGATAATATTTAAATATTGCTTTCAACAATATGGCATTGTGACTTATGCCCCACAGATCTGGGGATATAATTAATATAATACATGCTTTCCTGGAGCTAACAGGCAGCAAAGTTGAATATGTAATGCTGGAGGGAAAAGGCTTATTATTAATTTAAAAAATGTCACAATAACTGAGGAAGGAGAACTTCATAGGATGTGATTCTAATAAAGTTCCACAACATTTTATGGAGCTACAACATAACTTTGAAATATTTCCTAATTTCTTCAGGCAAGATTGTGTACAAATCATGTCAAGAACAAATGTGAAACTATCTGTATATTTCTTGTTGCTACTTGGGAATTCAGTGAGTTTTTCACTTCCCCTGTATTAGGAAAGGAAAACAAGATTCCCCATTGAGAAATCAAGAGTAGTATCAACATATAATGGAACAAAGCAGAGATGTACAAAGTCACTCAAAGAAAAAACAATGACTCCTAAGTCAGCAAGACTGGACCATGTTATGTTTAGTAAACAAACATATCTGGAAAAGAAAATATCAACTAATAGAGAGTCAGTCTGCAAAGAAAGCATACAAAAGTAGATTTGTACAGACAAACATTGGCAGTGCCTACTTAAGCACTGTCCAAAAGAAAGAGAGATTTTGGATGTCAGTCGGTCCTCTCCAGATGGAATAGAAGGCCATCTCTTGCATGGAGATGCATGCATAAAGCTAAAAATCAAAGGATTTGGCAGATTTCTGATACCATTAGCAGTTCAGTGTCTATCCTGAAATGGATACATCAGAATTCTTTATCTTAATTTGTTTAAAAACTCAGTTTATCTACCCTACATCTTCTTCATCTTCTTTCTTTCTTTCTCTGCCCTTGCCACATAATCTTCTGCTACATATTAGGTCTATCTGGAGGGATGAAATATACTGATATACCACACCATGTTTTCCCATTTGGGTGACTGTTATTTTTCTTTCACTCTGCCCTAGCTCTTTATAGCTCTGCTTTCTCTACATGAGCAGAAACTACGGAAAAGCAGGGCCTATGATGGGAAGGTTTGAAAGAGCAATGCTGATTTGATCTGCTAAAAACTGTGTTTGGTGGAAGAATAGCCCAATTTTGCCCACATATCTTTACAATAATTTATATTACTCAAGAAGCCTACTATGTTTCCCTGTCACTTAACATAGATTGGAATCTTAGTGCTGAAAGACACTTACAACCATCTAGGGTGATCCCATCATTCTATGTAGGAAGAAATTGAGGCATATAGAAGTCAAATGACTTGCCTATGACAAAATTCTGCTCAGACTAGAACACAGGTCAGTATTCTTTCAGCAGCTGATATAGCTGCCTTTGAAGCCCATTTTCTGAAGAAGAATCACCTGTGACAGGTGAGAGAGTTCTAGGGAGGGTCTTTGTATGAGGCTTTAGAGGTCTACTTCCACCTGGCTTCCAGGACAGAAGGTCAAAGATGCCTCCCTCACTGGGAACACATCGAGTCCAAAGAGGACAATCCTCCCAAATCAGCTTCTCTTTACAATCTGCATTCTTGGTCAATCCAAGAGATTGTGTTGCAACTTGATCATGAACCCCTATTATGAACCAGACAGGGTAAAGCCTCACATCTGAAAATAGCCATTGGGTTGCAGAGCCATAGACTGATGGAGGCATAAATAGATATGGGTTCAGCACCCTTATAGAAAGAATTGGCATTGGCATTTGGAGGGAAAAAAGTGATCTCCTGTGGCTAAAAGTGTACATTTTTATAAACATGCTACCTGGAACCACTGACAAGTCCCAGTTAATGGAGAAGGAACAAGATGAGCTCAAGAGTATCACCTACAGAGGAAAATGAAGAATCCAAGGAGATTCATTAGGAGGGTGGGAACAAATAGACCAATCAAAGGAGTGGGACATGGCTTAGATTTTTAAACCAAATTAGTAGACTGGTCCTGGGAGAGAGTGTCATATAATACAGCCATATTGCATTGGTACTCATGAGTTTGCAATGGGAAGATGACATACCCCAATGAAAACCAAGCTTTTAAGACAGAGAAGTATCCAGAAATAGATTCTAGATATACCACATAAGGACAATAATCTGTATACAGGATGCCTGGGAACATCTGGGCAGGTGATGTTAAACCTTTTAGTTCTGCCCACACACATACACTGAAATGCATATGTCCCAGGTGCATTCTCCATTGGATGGATACTGTTGAGAAAAGACTGCTGGCATTCATTGTTACAAAGAATGAGATAGGTTTTATCACATGATGCTTTATTGTGGCATGGTTCTAAAGAGCTCTAGAGTAAAGGATGAGGAATTGCACTGCTGTTCTTCTGCACCTGAGACTACTCCCTTATACCTTCGAAAATACTCATTCTCCAAGTCCATAGCCTTTACCTCTGACCTCAGCTGCTCAATAGCAAGCACCAACTTTTCTGGTAGTCTTTATACTTTCATGTGCTACTTACTGGTTTATACTATTGTTTATTATTTTTTATTAAATGGACTTAAATTTTTTAAAGTTATCTTTTCCACTAAATGTGTCACCATGTTAAATCCAAATTTTCCTACTAAGACTTCAGTCTCAATTTCAAGAGCTTCCATAATCTTATCTCACTACTTGAATCATGTTTATTTTCTATCCCTCTAACCAATCTCGTTACATTCTGAAAAAGCTGTGATCACAAGAAATAGCTTCTTTTCTACTTCCACCACCAGTCAAGGCCACTTCTATCTGAGATTGGCTTTCATATGCATAGATGGTGCTTCAATTCACCACAGCACCCAGCTCTCTGCTGGATTACACCCTACTGATTTGCTCATTTGTGTTACCAGCCAGGCCTCATGGGCATTTGAGTCTGTGATCCTAGTTCTCTTAGAGCAATGGTTTTCAAACTGTGCTCCTCAAAAAGTGCATCCAATTAGCACAAATATATCACCCTTACCAGAAAAAAAAATGATTCAAAATAATTGCCTTTCCCAAAGCTGTCCTTATGTGAAAGAAAAGAAGGTTGTTTCAGTTTTAAAAGCCCGTTACCCCTCAATATTCTGCATTGCCTGTAATCATCTCATTCTATATAGATCAATAACAACAAATAATGATGATAATGAAACTAATGATAATAAAACAACAAGAGCAACACCCAACACCCACTGATCAATAATCATGTGCAAGATCCCATTCTAAGTGTTTTATTAACTCATTTAATCCTCATAAAAAATCATATGAGGTATTATAATTATTCACATTTTAAAGAAGAATAAACTGCATATAAGGTACTGTAATTAAAATTGCCTATAAGTACTAGACTGTCAAGCAGCCTACTGATTATTCACACCCTAAGGAGAGCTACTATAGCCATATGTTTATCCTTTATCAATAAGCTCACATCAACATTCTGAAAGGAAGGAAATTTTTATAGCTGGTCATGAGAGAAGATCTTGGCCCTCCCTGACCCCTAGACTCTAATCCCTTCTTTCTGGAAGTTGAAGTTTAGGGCTCCAAATGTGGTAGATTGCAAAATGTCCACAATTCTTCACTTTTCTCTATACCCATGCCTTTAGGGTGCAACTTTGCTTCTTCTCTCATCAAGAGGTGGAGTCAATTTTCCCACCCCTTCAATCTGAGCTGTACTTGTGACTTTGGCAAGTAGAATGAAGGAGAAGTGACAGTGTGCCAGTTCTGAGCCTGGGTCTCAGGAAAACTCACATGCTCCTGCTTGTTCTCCTGGAACTCACCAGTCTAATGCAATGAGAAATGAGGTTAGGCTAAGACTGCTGAATAGTGAGACACCTGGGTCCCAGCAATCCCCATCACCCCAATCGTTAGCTACCCTCGTGAATAAGGCCTTCCTCAACTAGCCATCTCCAGCCAGCTTCTGCTAGCTGACTACAGACTCACAGGTAAGCCCAGCTACAGTCAATCACACCTGGCCCAGATTAAAAGGAACCATGAACTCATGAGCAATAATGAGTGCTTCTTTTTGTAAGCCTCCTAGTTTTGGGGTGATTTGATACACAGTATTAGAATAGCAATAGATAATAGATATAGTATCTTCTAGGTTCAATACCATTACTGTCTTTAGAACCAGTTCTTTTCTTGAGCAGATAGATATGAGGTGCTACCAACTAACCATGATATTGAGAAGACTTCCATCTAATCACTCTTTAACTAGTTTAGCAACAACGTTGGTCCCGCTTATCCCTGGGTTTCTCCCTGTGCATAAATTCCTTTCTTCATGAAAGTCTTAGCAAATCAGTTACTCTAAGCCTGGAAACCAAACTTTCCATTTTCCACAGCTCAGGACCAGACTCTGACCTAGTCATAAGAGCCATGGACTTGTAAACTGGAGCCTTGTTAATCTCAATGCATCATCTGCCTTCTTGGATTTCAGTGTATCCCCTGCCCCTGAATTCTCTACTATGAATTTCCCCTGTATCCCTAAGCCATTTGACCTAGTGGAAGCCAAATGCTTTGCTGACATTCTTGTTGTGTTTATCTTTGACCTGCGGACACTATGTTCTGTAGCCACTACAGGAGAGATGAATTCCTAGAGCAGGGACCTACCTCTGTCACCCGACTAGCATCATTCTCAGTTCTGTCCCAATGATTAGCAAAAAATATTTAATTCTCCCCAAAAAAGATAGTCCCGGGTTAGGAACAAGCCCTTGGGACCAAGGAGAGAGGAAGCACCAGGGTAACAAACAGCCTATTTCACAATATTCTGAAACTCCGTAAGAACCTTACCTTACTCATCTCTATATGCACTTAACATGAATGCCTTGTGCATCTTTTATGCTCAATAATTTTTTAAAAGTAAAATTGGCCATTAACAGCATCCTCTTATATAAAAGAGAATATATTTTCTCCCAAAGTGTATACTATTAATACAATATTTGCTCTTATTATAAACAAAAAAATATACAATATTTTTGCATCTTGTAAATATTATGACCTCACTTATATGGGGAATGTAAAAACATTAAAAGCATAGAAGCAAAGAGTAGAATGCGGATGGCGGGAGGAGATGGTGGGGGAAGAAGAGGTATCAATCAAAGGATACAAAATTTCAGTTACGACAAATAAGTTCAAGAGATCTATTGCATACGATGGTGACCATAATTAATAATGGTCATAATAATTTCAAATATGTATTACATATTTGAAAATTGCTGAGAATAGATCTTAAATGTTATCACAATAAAAAATAAGTATATGAGGTGATATGTATGTTAATTCGCTTGATTTAACCATTTCACTTTGTATACATATATCAAAACTTCATACTGTAACACACATAAATATATACAATTTTTATTTGTCAACTGGATGCTAATAAATAAAATAAAATAACTATCTTAGAGTCTTCTATTTGTTTTCAATGAAAATTAAACATAATAAAACAAAATCAAAGTGGGAAGGTATCTTTAAGTCATTTGTAAAACAACATATTTTTCTTTTATTCTTTCAATACAAAGATGAATAGGGCATTATTCCTGCCCTTCAGAAACTCACAATCTAATAATGAAAGAGGAGGAGATTAAAAGCAACAATAATATTTTTTACCTTAATCAAGTTGCCCATCATCCCTCACCAGCCAAATATGAATAATGAGGACTGTTATACCTAGTGGTTGCCAAGATTAAAGGAAATTGCATATTTGAAAATGCATGTGCCTGGCGTTTTACCACATCCTAGTAGGAACTCAAAACGTAGGTGTTAAACGTGTTTGCAAAGGTCAAGTGTAAACTACAATGCGATTTATGGGGGGGAATAAGAAAGAAGTAGGTGAATTTCCACATGTATTTCGAAAATTTAACTTGGAACCTTCCCTTGAATATTCATTTTGTCACCTTGTTTATTATAGCTTTCACTAGTCATGTAATAGTCATGAGATTAGAAATGCACTGCCTTGTCTTAATTCTCTGGAACAGGTTTCATAAATGTAGAGACATATAACTTGGATAATTCTGCAACCTCACATTTCTATAAGTACATTTATAAAATTTAATTAGGAATAATATATACAGTTTGGCAGGTAGTTACTGAAACAGCTCTATAGTTTTATGAAATATATTAGATTTGGTACACAAATAATGTAATCATTTAATGGGTCAATTTCAATTACACTTTTCCACCTGGCACCCTGGAAATCGATTTCTTTAACATAGAGACATTAGTCTTTTTCATATTCCTACATATATTTCAGTCTCACGAATAGAACTGAAGCTAAATTTAATAAATCTTTTCTTCATTTTCAGCCAAATGTCCTCCATTTGATGGATATTAATGACAAAGCAGCTTATAACTATCACAAATGTTAAAAACTTAGGACAAAATACTTCATTGCACGTTCACAATATTTTGAAATGACTTTGAGATACTTTAGAATGCAGTTTGGAGTATGAATCAACTGTCAACTTATTAAATATCGTGATTAACATATCTCAAAGGAGGGACATGCAAGACCTCAAGCATTGCTTACATCAACTAATAAAATGAGAGCTGTACATGCTACGGCAGGCAATTTTCGTTCTTCCCCATGTATACCCCTTTGGTGTGGATGTGGCAGAATATTTATGATGGATAAGCATACAATGACAAACAGGATCTCAGGTAAAGGGAGAATGACAACTCTAAAAAAAAAAAGTGGTGTATTCTTCCCATTTAATTCCAACCTTTTCAAAACCAAGACACTTCTTTCCTGTAGTTTGGGTTTGGGACGGACCTTTGGAAACTGGGGTAATAGCTTAAGAACAAGCCATTTCCTGTGCTAAATATATACAGATTTTACAAGTTTCACCAAAGGACCATGGTCCCAGTTGGCCTTTTTCAGAACAGACAGGGAAAGATGCATTGCTCAAGGTTCCACATCCAACAAAAAAAAAAAAAAGAAAGAAAGAAAAGAAAAGAAACAAAAATGTTTACTTTGGCTTTTCTTTTTATTCCTCATCTTTATGAGTGTGTGTGGAAGAAAAAGAGACTGTTTTTGCTCTCACTCACACTCTGACATTGGAGGTAAATGTTCATAAAAGAGGCTTGGTCCAACCCCAGAAAATCATTTGGGGGTAATTACCACTTGGCACTAAAGCAACGTTTAACAAGCTTGCCTTTTTCTACGGAGAGATGAAATAGTCAAGCATGACTTTCATTGAATGCCAAATGGGATTTTCCTTATTCATGCAGGTTTTTACCTTGGTCTAGATTCAGATTAGTTGGGGTGGCAACTCAAGATGTAAGAAAGGAGCCTTGATAATTTACCAAAGTAGAGAATTTTAATTCAGCTGTTGTTTGTCATAATATGAGAATGCCTGCCTTGTCTGAAGAAGTACATAAATAAGAGTAAGAAAATTAACACATATCAGTTAATTGACCACATGTATTAACATTCATATATGTCAATACTCACATACACATGAATACATCTCTTTTCTTATGTGTGCACTGTTCACTAATTTGAATTGTTACATGTTTATACAACTGTTTTTTCCTCAAAGTAGGCTTTTTGGATACTTTTTGGTTGCTTATGGTTGTAGCTCTTAGGATAGTAAAAGAATTAAAGTTGAGCTTAGCATATGAAAAGGAGCAGGGTATCCTGAAAAGTGGCAAGGAAAAGAAGCTAGAGTGAAAAAGTAAGAAAATTTCGAAAGGAAATAGAGAGAGATGAAACCTGCAAAATAGGAAAGGCAATGGAGAGTTGCTAGGAAGAGAGTCAGCTAAAGTTATATATTTTTCAAATGAACATAAAATCCCCCCAAAATCCTGGGACTGTGTTTTTCAGTGAGTCCAATCATGAGGATGGCAGAGGCTGAATTTCTGAAATGTCAAGTATTCCAAATCAGATGCAGTTGAACCAGGACAATACAGTCCTTTGCTTGATATTTACTAGGGAAAGGCTTCATGAAAAACCATGACCAATGTGTAACACAGGAAGATATATGCTTATGTAAGCTTGCATGCCTGCGTCTATGAGGAAATTGTTGTATCCTAGAGATTTCCTTCTTTGTATCCACAGCACCGCTCCCTTCCTATCCACCGCACCCCCATCCAGATATGTGCCTTTCCCTTTTCCTGCTCTTTGAAAAATGATGTTTGGGCAACATAGCTAGTCAGTAACCATTAATGGGTTAAGAGGGTTGGAAACTCATTTGATTTCATAGTTGACTGTTTGCATGACTACAGGTTAAGCTGTGATTAGATTTCCATTTACAGCTCCCTCATTTTCAGGCATTTAAAAATAACTCAGCCCTAAAAGTTCTTTCTAAATTGATTGAACTAGAGCTTGCCAATGAGTCATAGATAACCCTCAACCTCAAAATTCACAAACGAAAAAGCAACACCAAAGTTGGAGAAGGAAGGTATAGCAACCCACATGTAATTTTCATAAAGCATTTTTATTCTGAAAAAAAAATCATTTTGAGAATGCAAGCCAATAAATTTTTTTCACATGTGTATAGCCATTTTAAATCATTTTACAAGGACCCAAAATAAGCTAAAACATTCAACTTCCGCACCTGAAAAAGACCTACCCCACCACCCCCACACATACACACCTATACGTACACACACACATCACATATTTGTCTGCATATAAATAGATAAGAATTCAATGGCTTCATGGAGGTTGCATAAGACACATTCAGTGTCAAAATGGGTGTTTTGTGATGGTTTGGTCTCTGAGAAAATCAAATAACTTTATAAGACTTGATAAAATATCTTTTTTTCCTCCTTTTTCAGCCTTAAATTCTAGGCTATTCAGGATTCTGGCCAATTTGCCAATTCACAGCTGCAGAATTACCTAAAAGTGCAGGTTTTTTCAAAGCATTCAGTAGGTTACATGGGAGTTCAGCAGGACAGCCCCTGGTGGTGGTGTCTCATTAGACCTCCAGCACAATGCTGCTATTTTTCTTTCTACACAGGCTCCTTAGAGGAGGAACTGGTCTCTTGACCCATCCTATGACTTCCAGATTCCAATTTCCTAAAGCACTACAGCCTCTTATTATTGCATTTGAAAGATTTAAAGTATTACTTTTCCTCATGCCAAGGAACACAATGATGCTTTCAATAAAGTTAAAATCAATGTGAACCATTACTATTTACAGACATATTCTTTACATATACTGGTATTTCTGTTATTCGGGAAGGTCATTTGTTAAATAATCTTCCTTTGTTATGGAAGTGTAAATACTCACCAAAATGAAACTATAATAATAAGTCTAGGAACATTAGAAAAAAAGACAGGAATTTTTTGATATAGTAAAACTTTATTAATTTGGCTTCCATTAATGCAGAATTCACAGTATTATGTCCTGGGTTAGATCAAATGCTATTGTTTATTATTGATTAAGAAAAAACTTGCTACGTGAATTAAAAGAAAATAAGACTAGGTTGGGAGTGGGATGTCAGCATAATGGGGAGGTGCACTAAACCTACATACGAAACTTACGAAAACATAAAGCTTCTAAAAGCAGCATGCTTCAAAACATTTTCCACATACTCAACACTCTGGCACTTTAGACCCTGCCTTTAGGCTTCTTTTACATTAGGATAGTTTTTATAATTTTGGATAACGATATTCACTGATTTCAAACTTCAGCTCTTCCACATTGCACGGCTCAGGAATCTTACTAATAAGCCATTGACTACCTAAAAAGTAAATAGTATGAAAGAGAAAGATCAATAAGAGCCATGGATAATTCAGAAATTGGAAAATAGATCCTGGATAATTGAAATATGATGGCGAACAATAAGCTATGAAGTCCATCCATTTGCCCCGCCCCACCATAGGAAAAGAAGCGGAAGCGATCTGAAGACAGTGAGGAGATTTTGTCACAGTAAGAAGAATGTGGACTCTGCAGTGTTATGCACCTGAGCTTTCATACTGGATTTGTCGATTATTAGTTACTTGAATGTGAACAATATTTTAAGTTCTCTCAGCCTCAGCACCCTGATCTGCAAAATGTGCATAGAAACGGGATTAATTTATGTCAAGTGGTTATAATGGTGTTGGCACACGGTAGGAGTTTAAGAAATTGTAGCGGTTACGCTTAATTACTATGAGTTTCTAACCCAGCAAAATTTGTAGATCAAATGAGATTTTTTTTTATAAAAGAGAACATGTTACATGTTTTTTAACCTTTTAAAATGAGCGAACTGAGACACGCTGAGGGAGTGGGTGGGGCGTCAAAGTTCACATCCCGGTGTCCTTTGCGCCCGCTTCCTGTCTGTCCCTTCCGGTGCTGAAAATGTAAAGCCGGAACACAGCTAGTCCTCCCTGCGAAATTCCGGATTTCTCTCGGTCTTGTGTCAGGAGCCATGTCAACCGTGCTGACAGCACAGGAGCCAAAAACCTGTATGTTACCTCGGTGAAGGGGATCGAGGGACGGCTGGGGAGACTTCCTGCTGCTGCGGTGATGGCCACAGCTAAGAAAGACAAACCGGACCTCAGAAACAAGGTACATCAGCAGGGGTAATTTGACAATGAAAGTTACACTGAAGAAAAGATGGATTTTTTTTTTTTTTAATTTTAAAGATAACACAGGGGCCTTACTTTATAGTAAACAATAAAGATGATATGAAAGGTTCTGCTATCACAGGACCAGGTGCAAAAGAGTGTGCAGACTTGTGGCCCCAGACTGCATCCAGTGCTGATAGCATTCTCCAATGTATTGCAATTCTAATGTAAAAGAAGTCTGCAGACAAGGTCTAAAGTGAGCTTTGCGTGTTTCCTGCCGATTTCTGTTCTTGGTTCCTTCTGCTTAAATAAAGGACTTATTTCAGCCTTTGGTGTGCCATATTCATTTTATTTAGCCCAAGCACACATACACGCATATACACATGAGCATTTACTATGTGCTAGACATTATTCTAAAAGCTTTATGAATGTCAACTTATTTAATCCTCATAATAACCCTCTATGTTAGATACTATTACTATCTGCATTTTACAGATGAGGAAAATAAAACTCAGAATAGGTGACTTGCCCAACATTACACAGCCATCAACTGGAAGTGCTAAAATTTGAATGGAGGTATTCTGGCCCCAAAGTCAGGCTAGTTCTTAACTTAGGGAGAAAGTTGTTGGTTGGTAATTCATTGACATATCCTCTTCTCAGAGTGTGTAAACTTAATGGACTTTCTTGGCTTTGTATTGTGATGGTGGTATTTTTACTGTCAGGTAATGTATTTAAGTAATATATTTACCTTACACCCACTGTTTTTAGAAAATGGAAAATACACTAAAGACCTTGTGATTTGCTCAGGTGTGCTCTTGCCTTTTTTATGATATACTGCATAAAAGAAGGGAAACATGCCTGGCATCAGCTTCACCACATTTTTTTTCTGGCTTTAGCATTCTTCCATTGTTCCCATGACAATTTAGCATATAGCTTCATCATCGGGTAAGGAGTCTGTCTTATTTTTCTTTTTATTTCTAGTACTTAGGACAGTTCTTGGCTCATATTAGAAGATCAATACATATTGATTTAAAATATTGAATAAAATTAGGTGAAAACCAAATAAAGGTTATTATTCTTAAACCTACTCTTCTGAGTTTTCTTTATTTGTTGTTGTTGTTGTTTAAGCTATTACTATTTATTGATCATATATTATGTGCCAGAAATTGTTAAATGCAGGGACACAACAATGAATAAAATATTATCGCTGCTCTTGAATGCATCATGAGCTTTCAGAATGAGATTAATATGGAAAAGTACTGCAATGTCTGTTTTAGAGATGGAAAAAACTGAGATATGAAGAAGTGCTGTGGTTTGCGTAAATAGGGACTGTGGCCATCCTAAGAGGATGATCCCAGAACTTGGCCATCCTTAATTGAAATATTTATTAAGAAGAAAATTTTTCATCAATGAGAAAATGGAAAGAGCATTTCCTTTTCGCTACCCGCTTCTACCTTCAAACCATTTTTTTTGTTTGTTTTTGTTTTTCATTTATTTTATTTTTTATTTCAGCGTCTTATAGGGGCACAAATGTTTAGGTTACATATATTGCCTTTGCCCCACTTGAGTCAGAGCTTCAAGCATATCCATCCCCCCGACAGTGCACACCACACCCGTTAGGTGTGCATGTACTCATCCCCTCCTCCCTCCTCCCACCTGCCCGACACCCAATGAATGTTACTACTCTATGTGCACATAAGTGTTGATCAGGGCCTGGTTAATACTTGGATGGGTTTTCTTATGAAATGAATTAATATCTCTCAATTATTCATCAGAAATTACATCCTGTAATGTTTAATGAATCAGAAGGTATAACATATCTTGCCAAACTCCTGTACCATTTTCCTCTGTCCCTGGAATTTTCTTGGTTATTGCTGACATTTTACCTATTATAATATTGTCAACAAAGAAAACAGAATAGCCAATCTGCTGTTAATAGCTTTTAAAGTGAATCAATTTATTGTCATAGTAACCAAAATTTACAAAACAGATCAATTAAAAAAAGATTTAAATTCAAGCTAAGTGAATGTTTCCAGGAAAAAAAGATAAACTACTCCATTGTTCAAAATATAACAAAGACAAGCCTTTTTCTACCTCAGACAAATTTTCCAAGGTAAAAAATACAACCTATGCAGAGTCCAAATGGGATATGGGAGCAGAAGAC
This sequence comes from Lepilemur ruficaudatus, assembly GCA_963574885.1. Classification (NCBI taxonomy): domain Eukaryota; kingdom Metazoa; phylum Chordata; class Mammalia; order Primates; family Lepilemuridae; genus Lepilemur; species Lepilemur ruficaudatus. Next base: position 23,154 of record CAUYRT010037685.1, read on the forward strand.
AGCTAAAGACAATAATGATACCCAAGTGAGCCAGCAAATGTGCCATTGGAGTCCCTGCTCTGCCCCGATGCTTCCTTGTCTTCCACTCATCCTTCAGCTATCAAATTATCCTTTAGATTTCAGAAAAGCCCTCCTTTAGACAGAAGAGAGTCCCTTGTCAAAGCACTCACAGCACTATGTATGTCTTTTCTTCACACCAATTATTAATGTGTAATCATACATCTACTTTTGTGATTACTTGATTAATGTGTCTCCCTCTAGAATGTGAGTTCCATGAGTGCAGTGACTGGGTCTGTCCTCATGCTCATTGTATACCCAGAGATTGTTACAGGATCTGAAACACAGAAGGTACTCAGAAATGTATGTTGCAAATGGCAAGCGGTGTCCTTGAGAATATTTTACACCACATGTAGTAAGAATTTAGTACTTTTTTCTTGTGTCCTTTAAAAAAAAGAAACATGGAGGGCAAAATGTTAAAGAGCATGTCAATGGAGGTGATTCTGTAACAAGCTACAGCACTGTGGTCCAGTTAAATAGGCACGAGCTTAGGCTGGAAACCTTTATTCCGGGATGGAATTTAGATTCCTGAAAGTAATATTGTTCACTGATCAGCTGGCCTTTTAATAAGAACTGATAGAAGAATTTCTAACATGGCTGACCAGAGATATCAGCAGACTGATTGTCACAGAAATAAGGGAAAGTTTCAGATGAAAGCAAACAAACAAACAATCATGATCAGGTGTAATACCAAGGGAAAAGTACTAGAAACTACAAGAGATTCCATGGGAAGATGTTATGGAGCAGAACAAGAAGGAACAAGATAACAGCAGAGATCAACCCCTGAGAGGCTTGGAGTCCAGTGAAAAGAGTAGGTGGAACCATTTGTTTCTCCCAACCTCACATCTATGGCAATCAGCAGGCTACTTGGGTGCTGGGGAGCCTTTCTACCTTCATGAGCCTAAAAGCTGCTGCTGCCAGTAAACTGAGAGCTTCTTGAGGATAAAGGACCAGGCTGGCAGCCCTTTTGGGCCATTTTCCATCACCACAGACCCAAGCAAAGATGCCAGGTGCCATATTACTTCTCCACCCATCATCTGCCTATGTCCTCCCCACAGAACTTTAGCCCCTCAGTTTTCATCTTGCTCATTCCCACACAAACAAGAGACTCCTGGAATTGATAAATAAATTCAGCAAAGTCTCAGATTACAAAATCAATGTACACAAACAATAGCATTCCTATATACCAATAACAGTCAAGCCAAGAGTAAAATCAAATATTCAATACCATTCACAATAGCTACAAAGAAAATAAAATACCTAGGAATATACTTAACCAGGGAGGTGAAAGATCTCTACAAAGAGAACTCTGAAGCATTGAGGCAAGAAACTGCAGACAATACAAACAAATTAAAAACCTACCATGCTGATGGATTAGCAGAATCAACATTGTTAAAATGTCTATACTACCCAAAGTGATTTACAGATTCAATGCAATCCTCATCAAAATGCCAATGTTGTATTTCACAGATCTAGAAAAAATAATTCTATGCTTCATTTGGAAACAGAAAAGAGCCCAAATAGCCAAAGAATCTTCAGCAAAAAGAAAAAATTTGGAAGCATTACATTACTAGACTTCAAACAATACTACAAGGCTATAGTAACCAATACAGTATGGCATTAGCACAAAAATACAGACATACACTAATGGAAAAGAACAGAGAACCCAAACATAAAACCATCCACATACAGCCATCTGATCTTTGACAAAGCAGACAACAATGTACATTGGGGGAAAGAAACCCTATTCAATAAATAGTTCTGTGAAAATTGGACAGCCACATGCAGAAGATTGAAACAGGATCCCTATCTCTCACCACTCACAAAAATTAATTCAAGATGGATAAAAGACTTGAATGTAAGGCAGGATACTATAAGAACTCTAGAAGAAAATACAGGAAAAACTCTTCTAGATATCAGCCTCCACAAAGAATTTATAAAGAAGACCCCAATGGCCCCATGGCAACAACATAAATAAATAAATGGACTTGATTAAATTAAAAACCTTTTGCACAGCTAAGGAAATCATCAACAAAGCAAATAACCTATAGAATGGAAGAAAATATTCACAAGCTATACATCAAATGAAGGGCTAATAACCAGAATTTACAAAGAATTCAAGCAAATCAGCAAAACAAAAAAACCATTAAAAAATGGGCAAAAGACATGAACAGATGTTATTTCAAAGATAGACAAATGGCCATTAACATAAAAAATGTTCATCATCACTAATTATCAGGGAAACACAAAAACCACAAGGAGCTATCACTACCCCAGTTAGAATGGCTTTTATTATTATAAAAAGTCCCAAAACAATAGGTGATAGCATAGATGCAAAGAGATGGAATGCTTCTCTGCTGTTGGAGGGACTGCAAATTAGTACAACCTCTATGGAAAACGGTATGTATAGAGATTCCTCAAAGAACTAAAAGTAGACCTACCATTTGATCCAGCAGTCCCACTACTGGGTATTTACCCAAAGAAAAAGAAGTCATTTTATCAAAATGACATCTGCAGTGAAATGTGTATTGCAGCACAGTTCACAATTACAAAGATGTGGAATCAACCCAATGCCCATCAATTCACGAATTGATTAACAAAATGTGGTACATGTGTCCTTTGGAAACTACTCAGCCATGAAGAAGGATGGATTACGGCTCTTTGCAACAATTTGAATGGAACTGGAAATCGCTCTCCTAAATGAAGTGTCTCAGGAATGGAAAAACAGCATCACATATACTTGTTTTTACACTGGAACTAACTGATGAGCACACACAGAGGGAAGTAAAACTCAGTGGAAATCAAGCAGGGGTGGGGGAATGGAGAGGGAGGAGGGGATGGGTGAAAACATACTTGATGGGTACAATGAACACTATCTGGGTGATGTGCATACTGATAACCCTGACTAAGCATAACAAAATTGATACATGAAACCATAAACATTTGTACCCTGCAATATTTTGAAATAAAAAAAAAAGAACTGATGATTTCACTATGCTCCGGAAAGCAATCAGCTCATAGTGATACATGTGAGAGATTCCCATCATAACACATTCCCATCAGCCTACACCAGGCCATGAATAATTCCATTTAATTACCAGTCACTCCAGACTTTTTGCTCCCACTTAAGAAAGCCTATTTGCTTACTTAGTGGGTAGACATTGGGTAGACATGGCCAACTGCATACCATCAACAATTCCTTAGCAGTGCTTCCATGACTGCTATAAGACCTTGTGGTGAACCAACCTGACTCAATTAGTTTCAAATTCAACTCCCCATAACTACACAAGTTATGTCCAATTAAATCCAATCTTGTTAGGCTTCAGTCTTAACAGACTTCAGTCTATTATTCTATTTGGTCATATTCTCTTTGATTCTGATTCTATTGCTCTTTGTATTAATCTTTCTTCTTGTCTCTTGTCACCTGAAAATTTAATGAGCATTATTTGATGAAGTCAGTTAAGACAAAACAAAGAGAACAGCCTACTTGCAGCCTAAAGGCCTCTCTGTAGTCCATTGTTCATATTCTGATTACTCTACTCTGGATATAGCCTGTCAATCAATGTCAGCTCCTTCTAGCCATATTATCATGTTTTCTCATCTTGTCCCCCAGAATATCGTAAGAAATGTGCTAAAGTCCTGTGTCTAAAGAGTTTCCCCAATCATTTCCTATGATTTCATGAGCATATTCTAAAATAAGAATAAGAAGGATGTGCAGTTGTTTTAATACAATTTCTAAGTGATCCCTGATTTTGTTCCTAATGCTCATAAATAATACATTTAATAATCCATTCCAGTATTTCCCTAGGCATTGAATCAAACATACGGAATCCAAATTTTCTCTTTTGGAAACTCAGAACAAGGCCTCTATAATTTCTTCCATTTTTCACCATTCTTAGAATTCAGCTATAACTTCTCTTGAAACTTCCTTTAGAATGAATTTATAAGCCAGGAGATACAAATATTTTTTATTTCAAAATATTAAGGGTGTAAAAATGTTTTATGTTAAATAGATCACTTTTGTAATGCTTGGGTCCTGGCTAAAGCTATGCCCATCACCTAAATAGTGTTCATAGTACCTGTTAGGTGGGTTTTTGCTCTCCTCTCTGCCTGCTCCCCCCTACTTGATGTCCACTGAGTTTTATTTCCCTCTGCTCATCATTTAGTTGCAGTTTAATAGTGGGTACATGTGACGGTTGTGTTTCCATTCTTGAAACACTTCACTTAGGAGAATGGTCTCCAGTTCCATCCAAATTTTTCTAAAGGCATTAATTCATCTTTTTTATGGTTGAGTAGTACTCCATGGTCTAAGTGTACCGCATTTTATTACTCCACTCATGAATTGGTGGGCACTTGGGTTGATTCCACATCTTTGCAAATGTGAATTGTGCTGCAATAAACATTCGAGTGCAGGTGTCTTTTTTATGAAAAGTCTTTTTTTCCTGTGAGTAAATACTAAATAGTGGGATTGCTGGATCAAATGATAGGTCTACTTTCAGTTCTTTGAGGAATCTCCATACTGTTTTCTATAGAGGTTGTACTAATTTGCTGTCCCACCAACAGTGTATATTTTCTACATTCACACCAGCATCTATTATTCTTGGACTTTTTAATTCTAACCGGGGTGAAATTATACTGGTGGATATACGTTGCACTGATTTGTGTATATTGCTGTTCTCAGAGTTTTTGTGCAGGGCAGGTCCAGTCATGACAAATTCCCTCAGTGTTTGCTTGTCTGGAGAAGAGTTAATTTCTCCATTGATTGTGAAACTTAGTTTTGTAGGATACAAAATTTCAGGCTGGGGAGTCCACTTGCTCAAGGTTTCTTGGGAGTGGCTCCGGGTCATGGTCCTCAAATTTGGCTCAGAATAAACTTCTTTTAAACATTTCAAAAAAAAAAAAAAATTCAGGCTGGCAATTGTTTTATTTAAATTGATTGAAAATAGGACCCCAATCCCTTCTAGCTTGTAAGGTTTCCATTGAGAAGTCTGCAGTTAGTGTGATGGGTTTTCCTTTGTAAGTCATTTGATGCTTTCATCTTGCTGCTTGCAGAATTTTCTCCTTCATTTTGATTTTGGCCAACTAGATTACTGTCTGTCTTGGGAATGACCTATTTGCTATGAATCTTCCCAGTGTTCAATGTCCATCTTGTATCTGTATGTCTGAATTTCTGGTGATACAGGAAAGTTTTCCTCCATCATTTCCTCAAATAGGTTTTCCATGCTTTTAGGTATGTCTTCTCCCTCAGGGATAGCTATAATTTGAATGTTAGTTCACTTCACATAGCCCCATATCTCTCTCAATGATTGTTCAGACATTTTTATACTCTTCTGTGCCTCTTTGAATGACTCTCGAGAGCCTTGTCTTCAAGTTCTGAGATTATTTCTTCTGCTTGGTTTAGCCTGTTGTTAAAGCTTTCTGCTGTGTTTTGAAATTCCCTAAATACCTATTTCATTTCTTTAAGTTCTATTATATCCTTTCTTATATGGTCTAGCTCTCTGGTGACATTTTCCTTTTTTTCATTGATTTTCTGGAAGTTTTTTTGACTTCTTTTTGTTGGTTTTCAACTTTCCCTTAAATTTCATTTGCCTTATTTGCCGTCCATATTCTGAATTCCATTTCTGTCATTTTGGCAATTTCCTTGTGGTGGAGTTCACTACTGTAGCTCCATTGTGTTCCCTTGGGTGGGTCGAACTATTTTGATTTTTCATATTGCCAGGGTTCTTTTGCTATTTTCTTTTCATCTATCTCCCCTTCTCTCTGCTCTTGGTTTATAGGATTGCAGGGCACCTGTTCTCCTTTGCTGGGGACTCTCTCAAACCAAGTCCAGAAATGACAGCTGCTCAGGGCTAGGAGTCTTCATTGAAGTGTTGGACTGTGGGGAGGTTCTGCCAGCCCAGCAGTAATGGTGGGGATTCAGAAGTGGGGCCTTGGGGCCAGGCACAATTCTGGAGTCTCAGGGGTGGAGTTGTAGGCCCACCGGGGACCCTGGAGCTACAGGGGCAAAGCCTTGAACTTGGGCAGAGTGAGAGCTTCAGAACTGTCTCTGGAGATTATGGGGCCAGTGTCACTTTTATGGAGGGCTGTTCCATCAGCATGGGGTCTGCTGATGCCCTCTCATGCAGTCTCAATGGCTTAGCGTCTGTGTAGGCAGGCCCAAACTGCTGTTCAGCCCAGGTTCTCCCCCACACCTGCAACCCACTGATGCAGTCACCTCGAGTTTCCCAGGTGTTGTCTGTGGGGCAATGGGGGCTCCTTCTCTGTTTGGCTCCCATGCTGGGGAGGAGGCCTGCTCAGCCACTAGTCACAGGACACTACACAAGGGAGTATCTTTTCCCTCCCAGGCTTGGCAGGCATGATGCAAAGGCTATTGCTGAGAGGTTGGGTCCTGGGCAGACTTGGCTCCATGCACCGGAAAAATTAGGATAGCATTGGTTGCAGAAACCTGGGATTGGCTCTCTGCTGCACCTGCTCTCCAGTGGAATGTCCCTGCACAGACTCTGAGCAGCTCCCCAATCAGCCAAGAGGGCTGCAGTGGAGAGGGGAGAACCCTCACAGATTGAGCTGCCTGTAACTTTTGTTTTTCTCCTAAAAAGTAGTGTCCCACAGGTTGCTTTTATCCTGTTGTCTTCCCTTCTTCAAAGCAGTGTGAATTGTATTGGGACCCCCCACCCCAGCTTAATCTCCAAGATCATAGGTGATGCTTATGAGTAAGAATCATCCACACCCTGTTCGATTGAGTTGGCAGATGCTATCATGAGCTATAGATTTGTTCTCCCTGTCAGTGGTTGATGCTTGCAGGAAAAAAACCAACTGCAGAGATGTTCTTTTGCATCTGTGATAAGCTCTAGTCTTTCAGGTAGCATTTGACTATCCCAGGCTTTGAGAGGGGGCTTGTAGCTCCTAGGGTGTTGCTTGATTTCCCCCACCGCAGAGGTACGTGGAGGGGCAAGGCTGAGTGTGATTAGTCTGTACAAGTCTAGAAGGCTTTGCAAAGCCTCGGCAGAGGCATGCATCTCTGCAAAATGCCAGCAGGCAGGGAGCTCCCAGATAGGGTGCCCTGGGTCCCCTGCAGGTCCCCAAGGGGAGAGATGTGGGCCCCAGTCTCTGTGGAAACTTCAGACTGCAGGATGTGCCAGCTGAGGGGACGGGGGCACTCGGCAAATTCTCAGCTCAAACCACTCTCTCAGTTGCAGTGGGTGTGGGAGGGGTGGAAAGAGAGGAGCATCTGAATGGAAGAAGGGGAACACCGCTCAGAGTGTCCAAGCTCTGTGATCATGCAAGTTTTCCCCACAATTCCGTGGTTGCCGCAGTGTTTGGGTTTGTGGGGTAGAAAAGCGTCCCAGTAACTTGATAGCCGGCTGATCACCAAAGGATTGTGAGAGGGAGAAAGGGATCTCCCATTACCCCTTCACTGGGCTCCTAGCCTCCCTGGGTTTGGTCCTCACTGATATCTTTTTCTCCCTTTATCCTCTTCCCTCTCTGCTTCAAAATTTTCCTCATTGAGGTCCCCAGCAGACTCCAGCACTTCTCTCACTGAAATTTACCGGCACTGTGTCCCCTCTCCGGTCTCCCCTCTCCAAAACCCTTCCTTCTCTCTGGCACAGTCCAGCAAGTGGTGTTTCTAGTCAGCCATCCTCCCCTATCCCTAGATGATACAAACTTTTAAAACATCTTGGTACTCTTTTTACCGGCGCTGTTTGTTAATCCCCTCTCAACTAGGATTTTTCTATTCTTTCTAATATTAACAGCGCTCTTCTTCACAGAAGAGATGGAACAAACAGGAGGTGTGTAGTTCTCTGTCCACTTCATCAGTCATCATATCACAAAATGTCCTAGAGAGAAGACCTGCCCCTTCTCACTGTGTTTACGCTGAACATACAGTCAAAACTCCATAATTAATGTGATCCAGCTATAGTAGTTGATAGGTTAAGTGTGTGTGCGTGTTTTACACTTAAGCTATCTAAATGGACATTATTTTACCATTGCTTTGATGCTGAGTGAAGGCCTGTTGTCCGAGTGTGATTTCTGTGTTTGGAGTCCTGTCATATTTTGTGCTGCATAGGCTACAGTATAGGCTACAATAACTGAAACATAGGCTACAATCTTTCAATTTTGGTTCCTTAAAGTGAGATAAAAACTTTATTAGCAAGATAATCTGCATGCAGAAATCTCCTATGTTTTTATAATTTTTCCTAATCTTTTTTGTTTATAACATAAAGTGATTTCTTTTATTGTTATTTTCATTTTTATTGTTTATTTTCCCTTATTATTTTTAGCAACTCATCTTTACAGAGTCTTTCGAAAATATTTAATTTAGAATTAATTTATTAAAACCTTCTTTTCCAATCATTTCATGAGTTTGCATAATATTTAACTGCTACAACATATAAAGCTGGCATTAACTGGGAAGAAAAAAATGGAATCTTGAGTTGCATGCAGATCCAATTTCAGGTTTGCCTAGTATACACAGGTACACTAGAAAGAGCCTAGGACTCAATCATTAGCCTTCAGGTCTCATGTCTTTAGCCAGGATATTTTATTAATACAAACAGAATAAAGACCATCAGTTAATCTGATGTGTCATTAGGCAGAGGTCAGTTAGGAGAGCTTATTCTGTAACTTCTTAAAACTCCTTTTTACGATTCTTAGCAGTTTTTACAAACCTCAGCATCTTAGAGCTTTGGTCTATAATATAATGGAATTCTTACAGGGCTGTTCTACTCTGTCATTTTCCTTCTGGGCTGTGGGTGCCTCCTTCACTCTTTTCTATGGATGCTTAAAGGTGGAGAGTTTCCTGTAGCCATCACCTCATCATCCTTAAAAATGTCCTCTTCATTAATCACCAGATTTCCAATATTAGTAAATTTTCATTTAGCCCTGTTCAGTTAAGCCACTATAGACTGCACGCTGATTATGTGCATGGCAGTGGGTCTCTTTTATTTGAGCAGCTTCCCTTTCTGATCTTTAGGCTATGGAAACATGCTAAAATTTCTTTTGATTGATTAATTGATTGTTTTTTTCTAACTTACCATCCTTAAATATGATATGGATCTATCCATTCTCTTAGTTTTCTCTGAGTCTTTTAATAATCTTTTGGTTTCAAGTGTTGGAATTCTGAAACTGGCTTAGTGAAAAAGAAAAGGTGAGTGTGTGTTGGGGGTGGTGACAAGGGAACTTCTTTTGTCCTGTAGCTAAAACTCCTGAGGTAGGACTCTCAGAAAGGATTTAAACCAGATTTTTCACAATGGCATTAGTCCTCTGACTCCACCTCCCTCAGTTCCCTTGGCTTTGACCTCATCTGTGAGTCAACTGTATCTTTAAGGCTGGTTCCTCTCATGTAACTAGAAATTAATTGAGTAATCCCCATTAATTGAGATAAGCTCCATGAGCACAGGGGCTGCATCTTGTTTTGTTTATGGCTCATTATGCTCAAAATCTAGCATGAGGTTGGCACAGGATAAGTATTCAGTAACCATTTTTTGAAGAAATAAATGAATGCCTGTCTTAAACCCTGAACTAGGTATTTTATAGATCTCTCCTCTAAAACATGGATGAATTTAAGACTAAAACATCATGGTTTTTAAATGGTCACTTTTTAAAAATTACTCTTAATCAAATTGTACCTTTTCTAAACTCCCAATCTTTTGACTGATGAGAATTTCAATCTTAGTCATTGGGGCACCCCTCATCCCTCTATTTTGTACCACATAAAAATGCTGAACTAATGCAATGCCAGACAACTTGGTGAGAAGCAGCTTCTTTCATCCATGGTGGCTGCAGTCCTCATACGTCTTGATCCGCTGCACACAGTTGAGCACTTGCCAATGCTGTCTGTCTCAGTCACCATCATTCTAAGGAAACTCTCAGAGATCTGCCCCTCCGCCCCCTGCCTGACTGCTGACTCCGTATCTCACACCCTTTCTCCATCTGAGGCCCTTTATGCCACTGGCCTTTGCCACATCATCCCCAGGCTTGGGAAACACAAAGTCTGCCCCAGGTCTCACAACTTCTACCTCCACCATTCAAAGTACTTCCCACATCTCTGTAGAAAACTCATTACTGTCGATGAGCCATCCCTGGGGTGGAAGAGGGAAAAGAATGCTTTAATACAAGTTACTCTGTTTTATAATGAAGAACTCATTCTTACATTTCATAGGTCTGTGTTTTATATAAGATGGTCCTTAAAATAAGGAGTAATAAAAAGGAAAGGCAGCCGCTGTGGCCCCTATTCAGCAAGTTCATGGCCAGGTTTGTATCTGTGCCCATCAGTTCCCTACACATTCTCTACATTCTAGGTCAAAACAAAATGAGAGGTGGCCTCCTGCCCTGTTTGTCTTTACACCTTTTCCTTCCCTCACTAGAGGGAGCAATATTATGCACATTCACCCAATTAGCTTGGGGGAAAAAAATCTTATCAAACGGTGTCTTTGCCCAAAATGGATGCCAGCACTAACACTTCTCCAGGCTAACTCCCGAGGGTAGCTTGACTGCCCCATGTAGTATTTTTCTCCTTGTCCAGTAGCTATTGGAGACTACTACCAGCTTTGTCATAGCCCTCCAATAATATATGAATACCACCTACCAGTGTGATATGACCACAGACAGCAGAAGAATCCTGTGTGCTCAGTCACAAGTTCTAGCTATAAGGGGACTGAACCTTTCTTTTCCAGGAAAGAAATGAACATACTCATTTCTCTCATAGCATAGATCCCTAAATCCAATACAAATTCATTTTTTATAACTAAAAACCAAAATATGTAGTATGTGACTAATGACGTTGAATGTATTTTAAACATAAATTAAGGAAAAACCCAGGATCTTGGTTGTTGGTTTTTATAAGCTCTTGACAGGTTTATAGAGCTAAAGAGACATGGGGCAGTGTTCAATAATCTAATCAACCCAGGTCAGTCTAGACAGCTGTGAGAACTTGTACTCAAACCTCCTACACTATCTAAATGAACTGGATAATCTATGCAAACCCAGGTCCAGTTAGGTACAGTCTTAACTGACATGCATCCTGAAAACAATAAAGAAGAGAAAAAGTAATGATGCCCGAGTTTACAAAATTGGTTTGGAATACTCACAGACATTCTCCGAGAGGCAACTATTGGCAATCCCTCCTTCCCTTTATGCTAGAAAGGTTGGCACTTAAAATACGGCCTAGAAAAAAAGTGCAGAGGAAGACAAAAATGGGTAAGTAACATTTTTAAGTTAATTCAAATTTTAATATTTTAAATCAGCCTACTTTAGTGCTGAAGAAATATGTGGTCACTCATATGATTCATTGTTGTTTCCTCTGCTCTAGTTCTATGTCCACCAGTATGTTTATATTTTTAAACATACAGAAATCCTTTAGGGTGAATACCAGCAACTTCAGTAATACTTTGTATCTGAAGTTTCTATTAAAGGTTGGCTAGCACCATTTCAAAAAAAAAGAGCGTTCCCTGTGTACTGCTAAGACATATAGTCTTCTTAGATAAGATGCCCTCCATCGTAGCTTGCTTCTTCCGCTTCTAGGTTTAGAAAGGTATGAATAGTATTCAGCTTCACTTTAAAATCCATTCAAAATTGCCTTACATAAGTAAGGCAACTAAATTTGAAGTTTAAAATAAGACAATCCTTGCAGGGAAAATCAGTCACTTATCAGTAGAGGTCCATGCAGCTCATTGGAAATTCAGAATTTGGAACACAAATTTAGAATATTGAACATGGCATTATTCATTGCCTGGCACAGAGTCATACAAGGCAGTTAGCCAAACAAGCTATCTCTCTACTTACAGGTGAAACAACGGTTTGGAGAATCTTAAAAATTTGAAAACATTCATAAATCAAAATAGGAGGTTTTCTAAGGGGGAAGTTAACACTCTGCCAAGTTAAGCAAACTAAAGAAGAAAACAAGTCGGCCGTTAAAATGGATTTCATGACAGACACTTACACTTCTTCAAACAATATCAATTAGTGTCTTTAAAACAGACTTCCCAAAGATGATATTTCAATCAGTATATTTTCTGGATGTAAAGTGCTTTCTTCCATTGTTTCAGGCTGCAGGAAATAGGACAATGGATAACATTGCTGACAGTAGTAGAGCTGGGTGGTCTGATGTATCTGCATGCATGAGCTGATACAAAAATTGCAGCACTTCTAGAACCTCTGATGGAAACTTTTTCCTTTCTAACAACAGGACTTATTAATGTATGGATTTTCTTAGATTACATGTATACCTCCCTCCTTTACCAAAAGTAATTTGGTCTTTTTAGGATCAGCTAAACTTCCCCCTTGTTTTCTAAAGTATGTTCCACCTTTGCCACCTTACTCTAAGGCTATATCAAGAAAATGAATTAAAAGATACGGAATTCTAAAGGAGAGAAAAATAGAAGAAAATTTTTCCTTACTGAGTCAGTTACTGAGCTCTCCTTTGCTACAGAAAACCCAGGCGGGGAATTTAAGCCAAGGGAATTAAGTTGATCTACAGTATAAAGAGTTAAGGAAAAAGGATAACCAGGAAGTGACCCAGAGAAGCCTCCTGAGCTGGGTTCTGGGGAAGATTTTAAAGGTTTGGCATTTGAAAACCTTGAGAGCTGCATTTAGGGGAAAGAGAAGAGACAATTGAGATGTGTGGTATGGGTTATGAATTGAGTTTCTTCCATGTTTCAAAGTTGCAAGTAAAAATTCAAAACCTTTTGTTTGCTATATTTGTTTCTTTAAATGCTCCTTTTTGTATAGTCTGGGTGATGCAGAGTACTGGGGGTTATTCAGGTTGTATCCATGCTACACACTAACTCACTCATGTCCAAAAGGGAAGTCCTAATTCCAACAAATTCTTCAACAAATTGCTCATAGAATAAAGGCACAAAGATCCTCCTTCTATTAAAGTAACACCAACTACACAGAGTTATAATGCTTAGAGCTGCATTTCTGAGTTCATTGTCTGAGCACACCATTTGATGTGGGTTTTAACTGAAAGTGTGTCTACTACAGTATTTTTAATCTTTCCAGAAGATTATGATGGTGATGGCATATTGGAAATATTGTAGCATTCACTTAAAATCATTCAATATTAGAGATAAAACATGGCTTTTCTAAATCATCTGGTTAGTACTCCATATTTTCTCTTAGTAGGAAAAAAAACAAAAAACAAACAAACAAAAAAAACCCAAAAACCCAAATTCCTATCTAAGAAAAAGAGCTACTAGGCATGGATATTAAACTTTTTAGTTTTTTCCTTTAAAGGAAATACAAATTATCCATTAGCGCATTTTGGCCTATTCACAGTCTTTCTCCAAGTTACTGCTTGTTCCAAGATATCACACTCTTTGCTCTTTAGCAAAGCTGAGAGGAGAATTTCGTACACATGATGGGTTTCCATTGGTTGATTTGGAGTCTCCCTTCACCTGCTCCAGCCTGGATGATGGTTCTCCAGGATGCTACAAAGCAGTTATCCTAAGATTTCCTTTATTGTCCTTTTGAGAAGTCCCTTTATCTCTCTTGGTTTGCATCACCTTTACCTTTCCGAGCTCGTCTTCTTCCTTTTTTTCCCCCTTTATTGAAACACCGTCCAACAGCTCCCTGAGAAATAGTACTGAGGAATTAAGTATTTGAGACTTTACTTGACTAGACATATTTTATTCCATCTTGAAAGTTGATTGACAGCTTTGGTGAGTATAGATTTCTAAGTTAAGAATCATTTTCCATCAGAATTTTGAAGATATCGCCCCATTGTCATGGAACTTCCAGGATTGATGTTGAAAAAACTAAAGTCATTTCAATCCCTGAACCATTCCTTTTTAAATTTTTTATTTTTTATTGATGCATAATAGAAGTACATAGTTTTGAGGCATATGTGATAATTTAATACATTCATTCAATTTGTAAAGATCAAATCAGATCAGTATATTTGGGTTATCCATCACTCTAAATATTTATCTTTTCTTTATGCTAGAACCATTTGAAGTCTTCTCTTCTAGTTATTTTGAAATATACAATAGATTATTGTCAACTGTAGTCACCCTACTGATCTATCTAACACTAGATCTTAGTTCATCTATCAAACTATATATTTATATCCATTAATCAACTTCTCTTCATTGCCCTCATTCCTTCTACCCTTTCTAGTAACCATGAATTTATTTTCTATCTTCATAAGATCCACTTTTATAGTTCCCACATATGAGTGAGAACATGGACTATTTGTCTTTTTGTGTTCAGCCTATTTCACTTAACATAATGACCTCCTAGTTCTTCTAATTCATGACCTTCTCCTTTCTTTATATGTGACTGACTATGTTGCCTATTCATTTGTATGTTTCTCTCTGGAATCTGTTAGAATTTGCCATTTATTTCTGCTGTTCTGAATTTCATAAAATAATATGATGGACATTTTATATTTTTATAGATCTATTAACATGATCAGAATTTTTACTTGGTAAGACATTTAGATCCAGGAATTATTGTTCTTTGGTTCTGAGAATTTTTACATTATTTCTTTAATAATTTCTGTCCCACTATTTTCTTTGTTATATTCTGCAGTAATTTTTGTTTCTGTTGGATATTGGAACTTCTAGAATCATCTTCAAATATTCTTGTCCTTTTCTCCCATATTTTTATATATTTCATTTTTTGGTCTTTCTTATGGAAGATTTTTCTCAAGTATATTATTCAACCCTTATATTGAATTTTTAATATCTACTTCTACATTTTTTTTTAATTTCCAAGAGCTCTTTTGTGTCCTCTGAATGGTACTTATGCAATCCTGGTTGCATTTACATATGCAGTATCTTCTTTTATCTCTTTTGGGATAATAAATATGGTTTTCCTGAAATTTCTTCCACTCCCTGTATGGTTTCTATCCTCCAGCTTCCTTTCTTCCTGTTTTGGTTGTTCTATTTTATATTAGAGTCTTATCTAAAAATATCAGGTAATCTTTAGGCCCATTCTAATTTCAGCAAAGTGGTAAAATGCTGGTTGGAATATATCTGTGTACATGGGTGGCATTTGTCAAATTGTGTGCTTCAGTAAGGGAAACCGTGTGGAGGATATTTGCCAGACTGCCAGTGTTGTGGGAAAATCTCAAATGTCCATTCTTACAGACCTTTTCTCTTGAGTGGGTCAGTTTCCTCAAACAAAAATCCTTTCCTCTCTTTTCTGAGTGGGAAAAGAAAGACACACAGTGTTCTGGGAGGTGAAAATAGAAAAAAAGGGATGGGCTTTTTTTTTTTTTTTTTTTTTTTTGCAGTATGAAACTTCACTTAATGTTTCAATGTAACACTTACCCTTCCTTTGCTTTGCCTAGTGGTATAGATACCAGATCCTCTGTGGTGCATCCTTTCTGGAATCAGAATCTGATTTTTAAATTTCTTATATCCCACTCGTCACCTCCCATGGGATTATGAGCCCTGAGAGGGCAAGGATCCTGACTATGCTATTTAGTATTATGTCCTACCACTTAGTACAGTGCCTAGAATATAAAAGGTGCTTAACAAATAGTTGTTGAAAAGGGGAATCAATGGATAAATGCTTGCAAGAATTCAACTCCTTTGGGTGAGTTTCACATGTGCAGAAAATAGGAGTGGGTAGAATACTAAATTAGCTCCCAGCAGAAACATGGTCATTATAAGTAGCAAAGGCAAATTCTGTAACAACTCTAATTTAGAATCAGAAACGCTGGCTGTAAGAGCAGTCTTCGTGATTTTCTGACCATGTGATCCTGGACAAGTCGATTAATCCCTCTGAGCTTCAGTCACCAAATAAGTTAGTGTGAAAATCAAATGAGATAATGTACATGCAAACATTCTGTAAACTAGAAATCCCTGTAAATGGTTACTATGAAAGCTTTCTCCCCAGGCCATATCAATCTGGAAGTACAGTTGTGGTATTAGTTTAATAAACCTGTCATTCTCGGGGGTGTTTCATGAACTGTTGCCATCCCTAGGATCCTAAGTGCCTGTGAGATTCCTTGTTGATGACGAATAAATGTAGATTGTGTGAGTGGGGAAAGTGGGAGGGGGAGGTGAGAGAGCGGTAAGGAAGCACAGGCTACTCATGCTTCACTCTGTCCCCAAGTACCTAGAAGACAAAGAGAATTGGAATGCTCAGAAAAGTTTTAGAATTGCCAAAAAATACATGAAATCAGCTACAGAAACTGTTAAACGGAAGTGATGATTCTATGTGTTCCAGCGACGGCTCAGGGGGAAAATCTCAAGTTGCTTATAAAGATGGAAGTCAAGGGGAGAAAGGAGTAGAATGAGTTTTCCCTTATATAGAGAGCAATGATCACCTTCTCCCACCAACCAATCTGGTTAGTTGATTCATCATTAATTAAATAATTGTTTGTTTATTCAACCAACATGATAGATAGACAGCATCTATTATGTGTCAGGTTAGTGCTTGGTTACACTGGCGAGCAAAAAAGAACACAGTGTCTCCTCTCATAACTTGCAGCCTGGGGACTTACAGTTAGCTACTCCGTGCCTCTGCTTCGGAGTTGGAACAACCGTAATATCCTAACCAGAGTGAGTTTTTCTTCATTAAAAAAACTGTGATGGTCAAAAATGGGAGATGGTTTCCTCTCTGTAGAGAATATCAGACAGACATTTATGAAAGTATATATTCAGTTTGGGATGTCATTTCTGAAAATGAAAGTGAGTTCTGTTAACACAAAGAAAAATATTTAAATTAAAAAATGTATGTCACATAAAGAAAAATTAAAGGGGTTTTATCAGAAGAAACCAAAGCATGATTTAATTTCTACCTTCAATAAAAGGTTTTCATATAGAAAATGACCTTAAGTAATATAGGAAAAATGTGGCCCTTAACTAAGGAAGAATTTCTCAGCATTGGATGACAAGGAATTGAAATGGGCAACCAAAGAACCTTAGAGAACTTCACTCCAGGAGACCCATGGGTTAGACATCAAGTTGCTGCATCGTGGAGGGTTGAGTAAGACCATTTCTCCCTATACTTTTCAGCTTTATAGATAAGTGAAAGACCAATTAAAACAGATGGCTACCACCTCTGTTTAGAGAAAATGAATTTTTTTTGATCCCATTTACACTTCCAATGCAAAACCAGACCAGCACCTATAAATCACTTCAACATTATTGGACTCTTTTTGTGTGTCAGGCACTGTGATGGAAATGAGTGATGGAAATCTACAAAAATTCTTCTACTTTGAATAAATTTATAACTTCCTTGGGAGACAGAGCTAACAGCTAGTCACTGTCTAATAACTGCTTACTATATGCCAGGTATTTTTTAAGTATTTTAAATGTCTTGTTTTATTTAATTTTTGCAACAATCCTAGGACTACGTATTATTGTTACCTCTGTTATATAGATATAACAATGGCAACAATTCAGAGCCTTTGAGAGGTTAAATGACTCATCCAAGGGCCCATCACCAAATCATGGAGCCAGAATTCAAACCCAGTCTATCTGATTCAAAGCCTATTTACACTTGACGTTTACTGTGCATCTTTTGCTATATTCTAAAGCAAATATAAGCAATAATAATATAACACTTATTATGAAAGAGGTATAAACAAAGTACTTTGGGATTAGAGAGAACAAAACAATTAATTTCAATTGGAATCATTGGAAATTTTTGGAAGAAGTTCATTATTTTATAAAGATAGCTAACTGTTCACCAATATGTGTGTCTCATTTTCATAGTAGAGCTGTCACTTGGGAATAGCTGCTCAGGCAGGGATGACATTTCCCAGCCTTTCTGCCATATGACTAGTTTTCAAGTGGAATCTGAGTAGAAGCGATGTAGGTTCCTCCTTTGCCAAGGCAGTAAAGAGACAAACACAATTTCCCCACCTTCTCTTTCTTCCTGCAGGTCAGGATACCTATATGAATCTTGCACAAGAGAAAAATATAAACTTTTATTCTGTTGAATCACTGATTTGTGGATATATTTTTTAAAGTCACTAACATTAGACTAACTGTTAAAGAATGTTCTAAGCAAGGAGTAGAAAATAAGCAAAGTCACAGAAGCATGGTATGTGCAGGAGAATGAATAATCCCTGTTCTTTGGAGTATAGATGTGGAAGGGAAGGAGATTGCCTGGGAAGGTAATTTGAAATCGTGAACGCTGGGCACAAAGCTTGAACTGTTAGTAACAGAGAGCTCCTAAGATAAGTCAGATAGTAAGTGAGACGTATCTCATTTAAAGCTGTTTGTACTTTCCATTAGAGATATGGGCCAAAAGAATTCTGTATCACAGATTCCTAACTATTCTTTCCTATTAAATAAATAAGCCTATGTTTGGTTTTAGTTGGAATAGCCACATCCATGTTCACATATACACACAAATGCACATACACATGCAGCTACACACATGCACACACACCTGCATGTACACTCACAAAGCACTGACTACACACACCTGCAAAATGCCTACATGCCCACACAGGCATGTGCCTACACACATACACATACTCACACATGTACACACACAATTTTTCTCCTCAATCAGTATTAGATATTATCTATATAATCTCATAATGGTATATTTATGTAGCTACCTATTCTTTTCTAGAATTGCATCCGTTTGGATACCTAGTTTAAATATTTTCTTAAGGGAGGATAATGGAAATTTGTAAAACTATGGTGCATGGTCTAATATTTATGTTCTTATTGCCTTTGTGATTTTCACTTCCTCTTCTTCACCTCCTAGAAGCAAATCAGGAATGCAAGGGGTATGATTCAAGCGAAGATAGCACCTATTTTTCATTTATATTTCTCTCCTTTTCTTTCTATTCTTAAAACACTTTCTTCCTTAGGTCTCCACAGAGTCTTCTCAGGTGGGTTCAGGAGGTCCCCAGAGTTGCCAACACTTCTCCAGTAAGAAACTTGTGCAGAAAGCCGGCTGCTACCAAGAGGGATATGACAGATGGCAGAATCACCGTGCCGAGTTCAGATGGCTCACCCAGATGGAGAGGTATCAGGGAGCTGGAAGCAGAGCTCTGGAAATTATTCCTGGCCTGCTCCAGCTTCTCATATTGATGATCACACACCCTTCTGATCTGTGAATTTTGGAGGTTGGAGAGCCCAGATGCATGCTTCTTTTTTTCTCCCCAAAAGAGCAAATTTGTTTGAGCTCTCCAGAACCACCATTTCATTGGAAGATATTACCTTTATTATTACATTCTACACGGTTTGCTAGCATTCACCGATGCCTATCTCAATCCAATTTCCTTACCTGGGTGTGATGCTGACTTACAAATGGCGAGCCCAGAACAACCTCTCACCAGCTTACTCTAGGGGGCTTTTCAACAGCCCTGGGACAGCCAAAGGCAAGACAGCACATGGAATGACGTGCCTGGTGTGTGGCGCGATGTTACAGTCAAGAGTTTGCAACTGGCCTGATGGAGGAGTGGCAAGTGTGGAGCTCTCAGAAATGGTGATTTAATTGGAGATAATGATACATTGCTTAAGGTTCTTCCTCCCAAGAGCCACAAGGGAATGCCAAGCAAGCAGCTTTACTCTTAGATACCATCACTAGTACGGAAAGCCTTACCAGACAGAGGTTAAAACTCCCCATCTGAACTTTACCTTCAAACAACAGAAATAGTAGCAAATTCCAGACACTTTATCTTCATGGGGTTAATTAGATTAATGCCAGCACCTGTGCAAGTTGCTAGATTGAAGATGTTTACTGCCAGAAAGCAGGAATTCTGTTTATCTATTGGTTTCTTGCAAGGAAAGTGTTGCCTACCACAGTTTTGCTGTATTCAGTGGTTGTACCCTGTCTCTTTGTCACAAAAGTAGCACCAGCAGAAAAACAAGTAAACTAACCTTCCTCCAGGGTAGCAATTAGCACTATCAAGATGAAGAACACCTGTGCTAAGTTTAAGACTCTTGGTATTTGAAGAAACTCCACAACAGGCCCCTTGATGTGCTTTTTACTGAGGTGATCTTGAGCTTGAAAATGTACTGTCCACATGTGAGTAGATTTTAGTAATACACATTTTCAAGAAGCTTGGGAAGATTAGAGCAGAATTCATGAACTTAGAAAAGTTTTCTTCATATTAGATTTCTTAATGCTCAGCTCAGTGGCCTTCACGTGGATCAAACCCACAACTTTGGACAGGGCATGGTGTCTCACACCTGTAATCCTACCACTCTGGGAGGCCAAGGCGGGTAGATCATTTGAGCTCAGGAGTTCGAGACCAGCCTGAGAAAGAATGAGACCCTCTCTCTATCAAAAATAGACAAAATTAGCTGGGCATGATGGTGCATGCATGTAGTCCCAGATACTTGGAAGGCTGAGGCAGGAGGATAGCTTGAGCCCAGGAGTTGGAGGTTGCTGTGAGCTAGGCTGATGCCACGGCACTCTAGCCGGGGCAACAGAGTGAGACTCTGTCTCAAAACAAACAAACAAAAAAAACCCCCACAACTGTGGCAGAAGTATAAGCCTGTACTACCCCAAGGGTTTTCAAGTTCATATGTATCTGTACAAAGAAGCACCTGGAAAATTTGATAAAATACATATTCCAGGGTCTCACCCCATAGACTCAGCAAGTCTGAAATGGGGCTCAAGAATCTGC
>CAUYRT010037686.1:0-46871 GCA_963574885.1 Lepilemur ruficaudatus
CACAGCAACCTCAAACTCCTGGGCTCAGGCGATCCTCCTGCCTCAGCCTCCCAAGTAGCTGGGACTACAGGCATGCGCCACCATGCCAGCTAATTTTTTCTATACATTTACCTGGCCAATTAATTTCTATTTTTTAGTAGAGAAGGGGTCTCGCTCTTGCTCAGGCTGGTCTCGAACTCCTGAGCTCAAATGATCCACCCGCCTCGGCCTCCCCAAGTGCTAGGATTACAGGCGTGAACCACCACACCCAGCCTAAATTGTGCTTTTGAGGACACCGATGTTGAGAAAAGCTTAAATAATAAAAAAGCCATAGTGAGGAACATTATGAAGATCATGCATTAGGATTCCAATTAGAGCAGGGTTTTTTTTTAGCCTAAATTTTCTTCTCCCTGCATTACTGCACATCCTTTCTGGAAGTCGGTAGGAAGACGGAGCATTTGTGATTTTCTGACTATCCATGCATTCCTCCTGCTTTGGTAACTGGACACCAAATTCCCTCCAGGAAACTATCCTCCCCTACTCCTAGCCCAGGTGCTTGGGAGAGAGGTTCCTCCTCCATCTCTGCGGTGAGGCACGAGCCAAGCTGTTACACTCTCTCCCTTGCACAGCGCTGGCTTTTAGGTGCATATATTAACAGATCGGAGCCAACAAGATGCAAAAAACAGTTTGCCAGGAATCAAGGGATAGAAATTGTTCCCATTAGACTTGCGGTTGGAAGGATATGAGCCTGAAGCCAGCACAGCTGTACTGCGACCATAAGAGAAGCGTTTGCCTGACCACACAGCCAAATCGGGAGGTGAGACCTGCAGGATGGGGAGAGAGAAAGCAACCAGGTCTAAGTTCATCACCAGAACCCCCAGAAGCCCACCCTGCTGTCAAGCAACAAAGTCCCCTCTTGTTTCAGTTTGATCGGGGTCTGTTAGTAGTCACAGCGGAAAGTGTCCCAGCTAATACAGTAGGTACAGTCAAAAGGCCAGACTATGAGAACAGTGTGTGGTTATGGCAGAACATGTGAAAAATACAAGAAAGAAAAAAATCCACCCATAATCTAACCTACAGATAATGGGAAAATGGACTGACTCTTCCCCAAATAGGACAAAAACACCATTGATGAGCACCTTCCAACATGTCGGTCACCCCAACTAGACCCCGTCACAGGTTCTCCCATTCAAGCCACATAACAAAAGCGTTATTAGCTCGTTTCTGTTTAGCTGTGGGGAGTCGTTCTAGCAGGATTCTGATTTAGAGCTAAGAATATTTTTTTCTCCTTCCACGTTCAAAAGTCATAAATCTGCACTCCTGGAATCCAGAGACAGGGTGAGAGGAGCCCTCCCTACTCTGGGTGTGGTCCAGCACCAGGCACCTTCTTGCAAGAACGGCTGAGCTGGCTGAGAGCTGCTGGCTCAGAGGAGCATGTGGCACTTCACGTGTGTCCTTCGTCTTTCAGGGGCCACCGCAAGAACCGCAGGGAGGCAGCACCGTCCGCACCAAGCTGCTGTCCATGCTTCCTTGCATGGAGCCCGGGGGCCCTGGTGCTGTGGCTGGGTGGGGGCCACAGTGGGCCAGTTTGTCTGAGTCAACAGCCCTGTAAAAAGTCTGCTGCAGCCTGGTGCAGTGGCTTGTGCCTGTAATCCCAGATTTTTGGGAGGCTGAGGCTGAACGATCACTTGAGGCCTGGAGTTTGAAACCAGCCTGAGCAAAAGTGAGACCCCATCTCTACAAAAAGTAGAAAAATTAGCCCAGCATGGTGGTGCGTGCCTATAGTCCCAGGTACTCAGGAGGCTGAGGCAGGATCGCTTGAGCCCAGGAGTTTGAGGTTACAGTGAGCTGTGATGACACTGCTGCACTCTGGGTGACAGAGCAAGACCCAGTCTTGAAATGGAAGGAAGGAAGGAAGGAAGGGAGGGAGGGAGGGAGGGAAAGAGAAGGGGAAGAGAAAAAAGAGGGGGCGAAGAGGCTGAGAGAGAGGAGGGGAGGCCACACACACAGGAAGACACAGAAGTGTTGGGGCAGCTGAGGAAAAGCTACTTCCTGTTTTTAAAGGGTAAAATGTTTTTTTTTTTTTTTCCTTGCTGCAGACTGATAACAGGAGCGGCTGAAGCAGCTGTTTCTGTTTTTTCTTTTTCTTTTCTTTTTTTTTTGTTTTTGTTTTTGTTTTTGTTTTTTTTTTTTTGTTCTTTTCTCTGTGAGGCTGGCTTTATCAGAGTCCTTGGAATCTGGTTCTGGGGAGAGCTGGGAGCGGGAGCTGGCACCCCAGCTGTCAGCTTAGGGCTCTTCAAGGCTGTGAAAACAAACTCTCAAATAAAACCGTTTTAATCTTAAAGATGAGTTGAGTCCCAGGTGTTTAATCAAACAAAACAAAGGGCAGTTGTGCTGACTTTTCTCTTGAAAGGTACAATTACGTGCTGTGAGTCTATTTTGTACTTTCTGTTAGATAGTTCATTTTTCTCTGTTAGGTAGTCTACTAACAAGGCTGTCCACTCACCTCCTCCCTTTCTTCCTGAGAGATCTCATTCCAAAGTTTCACACAAACCCATATGTTGAATCTCACATTTCTGTCATCATCTCTGTCTCTCCTCCTAATTCCCAGACTTATGTATCCAATGACTTACTAGTCATCTTTTTCTAGATATCTCATAAGCTGCTTGAACTCAACATGTAGAAAATGAATAGCCCCCTCCTGTAAGTTCCTACCACCCCCTTATTTAAATCTCCCCATAGCATTCCTCACACTATTTACAGCTAGTTTTTTATGTTTCTTTCTCTCCTTAGATTATTAGCAGATATTATGTTTTTAAGCACCTAGTATAGCTCCTGAGTTAAAGAGCTTCTCAGTAAATATACTGAATTCAATTGAATCTTACATACAGGGGAAACTGACAGAGAGAGAGAGAGAGAAATACTCTAAGCTGAAAGCTTTCACATTGAGCATGACCTATCACGTCCCTGAAAAGATAGATTGGGAGGCAGAGCCAGTCTGGGGCACTGGCTACCTTCCCTTCTCTGGCCTCTGTGAAGGAGATACCTAGGGCTAAGCAAGGATAGAAAATTCAGTGGAAAGAATGGATGGAAGCCAACTTTCTGGGCTGCTAAATGCTAAATATTGCCACTTAGAACAGTGTCCAAATTAACCACTCCTATTGCTCCCTTCTGTGCTGAATGTGCTTATACCAAATGCATTATACATCGCTTTTTGAAGTGTTTTCAAGTCATTTTATGCAAAGATGTTTCATCTCATCAATCACATTATAAATTCCAACTAGACATAACAACGCCCATTTTCTTAGTAGTTTGGGGAAACTTTAGGAGCAAGGACCATGTCTTTTGTATCAAACCAGATGCATCCCAAGAATAGGGACCACGATTCTTCCTCCCAGAGAAAAGTAGTGCACAAAAATATTGATTATCTATGCAAGAATTGGAGATATAGGGCAGGCTTGGTGTGTGCAGCTCCATCTGGTCATAAGCCTCATTTATACCACACTTGCCCTATCCGTGCAACAACCCTGCTCCTCTCATACCGAGGAGCTGGGCTATTTCACATTGGCAGACCTACTTCAGCTTTGCCTAAAGTTTGTTTGCCAGGGAAATTTTGGCCCAGCTCCTCTGGATGCAAACTTCCTGGCAGAGCATGTTTGTCTGTCTTTAGGGAAAGTTCTCAGCGTGCTCTGCTTCTGTTCAAACTGGCCGGGTGGAGCTAGAATCAACAGGGGATTTGGAGAACAAGCCAGGCAGGTGTGAAAGCTTCTTCCAGCAACCCAAATATTAGAAAGCCTTCTCATTCATCATGTCTGGTGCCTAGATCTGGTTCCCCTCAGAGAGGGGCTGGGATGGTTCAGCCCTCCGAATTCCAAGACCCAGTGTTACAGAGAGTGAGAAGTGATTAGACCTGGCTTAGAAGTTGTAAGGAACAGTCCAACTTCTCAGTAACTACACAGTACTCACATCCTGTTCTAATAAAGTTAATAAAATTTTTAAAACTGGAGATGCAAGGCCAACAGAGGCTTAGAGATTTAAAAATTATGTTTAATAAATTGAAACAACCATAGGATATCATTATTTGCCCAAATTGACAAGTTTTTAAAACTGGTAATATCTAGTATTGGCAAAAGGCTTGAAGAAACAGTAATTCTCTTATGCTCTTAATAGAAATATAATTTGGGACACCATTTTAAAAAGGACATTTTAGAAGTATCTGTTAAAACCCATTATGAGTATGCCTTTGAACCTAATTCCAGTTCTAGCTATCTGTCCTTGAGAATTACTTTCACATGTGCACAAAGATACACACTTACACACTGTTGCCGAGACTGAAAACTAGTGCAAACTTTATGGAAAATAATGTGGATATTCCTCAAAGAACTGAAAGTAGACCTACCATGTGATCCAGCAGTCCCCTACTGGGCATTTACCCAAAGGAAAAAAAGGCATTTTATCAAAAGACTCTTGTGCTGGAATGTTTTTTGCAGCACAACTCACAATCGAAAAGAAGTGGAATCAACCCAAGTGCCATCAATTCATACCATGGAGTACTACTCAGCCATAAAAAATGAATTTTGCAACAATCTGGATGGAACTGGAGACCATTCTCCTAAGTGAAGTATTACAAGAATGGAAAAACAGACACCACATGCACTCACTATTAAGTTGGAACTAACAGATCAGCACTCACGTGCACAGATGGAAGTAAAGCTCAATGGAAACCATGCAGGTGGGATGGGGGAGGAGAGGAGGGTATAATGTACACATCTGGGGGATGGATCCACTTATAACTTTGACTCAAGCAGTACAAAAGCAATCCATGTAACCAAAACGTTTGTACCCCCATAATATTCTGAAATTTAAAAAAGGATACACACTTAAAGAGGTTCAATTCAGCATTGTTTTTAATGTCAAAAAGTTACAAGGAATCTAAATCCCTATTAGCAAGATTAAGAGAAAATTATTTCTTGTGCCTCTATCTTATGAAATACCATGTGACAACTCCAAATAGTAAAGAAACCCTTTGTATTATGAATATCCCTGAGAGATATTGTTAAATAACAAATGCCAGTACAAAACAATACGGATGCTCATGCAAAAAATAAAAGTAATTTGAGCTTCTATGTCTATGTATAAAATGCAATTTTGGAAGCCAAAACATGGAACTATTTACAGTAGTTAACTCCAGGACTCTAAGAAGGTGAGTGGGTAGGGAACAGTGAGAAAAGTTACCTGGTAGATACAATGTACACTATTTGGATGATGGGTACCCTAAAAGCCCAGACTTCACCACTATAC
This sequence comes from Lepilemur ruficaudatus, assembly GCA_963574885.1. Classification (NCBI taxonomy): domain Eukaryota; kingdom Metazoa; phylum Chordata; class Mammalia; order Primates; family Lepilemuridae; genus Lepilemur; species Lepilemur ruficaudatus. The sequence continues at coordinate 5,281 of CAUYRT010037686.1, forward strand.
AATTCATCTGTGTAACAAAAAACCCACATCTACCTCCTAAATTTATTGAAATAAAAAAAGACAGAAAAGAGAATGGTAAAGAGAGACTTTTAAATCTTATTCTACACTTGTTTTGAAAAATAAATAAAAGAAAATGACGGAAAGAAAAAACTCCTTCCTATGTGTTCTTCTTGATGAGATGAAAATTCGTGTCTTTTTCAGAAGCAGTGTTTCTCAATTTTGGCTATATTGTAGAATCACCTGGAGAATTAAAAAAAATCTGTCTTAACTCAAGTTCTGTAGGAAGCAGAGCCTAAGGCAAGGATTAGAATGCTGGCACTTTATTCGGGTGGTGTAATCCCAGAGTAATAAAGATAAGGAAATAAGTGGGCAAGGAAAGTTGCTAAGTGATATTATGCAGTATTACCTTGCTGGCCAACGCTTCATAAAAAACCATTGAAGAGACAGAGCAGTTGCTCAACAGGACTTCTTCAGATGTGTAAGGAGATGCCACACCTTGGAGCAGTCTACAGCAGAGAGAAAGAGCATGGGAATCTATCCACCCAGTTCTCTCCTGTCCCCCTTTTCCCATTAGTCAAGGTTCTTCTCATGGTAAGCTGCTCCCTGCCTCAGCAAGCCAGTGGCTGCTCTAAGGAAGTCAAATTCCATGCCTTGAGTTGTGGCATTTTATCAAAATCTACAGAAAAAGAGTGATGACTTGAATATGCGACATGAGAGCCGTGCTCCTTGGGGTTTTGCCTTGAGCTCCAGCCAGCTCATGGGAGGTGGGGGTTGCAGAGGTGTGGGGTCAGCAAGGGTCGAGCAAAGACAGAAGTAGTGGAGCATGGTCTGGGAGCCAAGCAAAGCCTTCAGAAAGATGGAGGTGATTAAGGGCAGCTGAGAAGGTGCACAAAGCTTGTGTCAAATATAGTTCTGACCCTACCTCACTCCTGACCAATTAAATCAGAATGTCTGAAAACTTGTATTGTTTTAAAGGCTCCCTAGATTATTTGAATATTCAGCCAGCATTGAGAACCACCTCTTTACAGTACCCATCAAAAATAACAGTCTGATGCAAATTTCACGTCATCATACCCCATTTTTCTTTCAACTAAAAATGGCAAAGCTACCTGAAAAGACATCTTAGGCAGCCGTTGTGTCTCAAAAGCTTAAGTCATTTCAGGGTAGGTTCTGGAAGATGCAAGCATTTCATGACCTTGACTTTCTGTTAGACAGAAGGCCACAGAAATTCTTGATGCAAAACAATGAAATTTTCTATTAGGTTACATTTAAACAGCAATTTTGCAAAGGGTAGGAAGAAACAGCAGGTTCCTCAGTCAGACTAAATAGGTTTTGTTTGAAAAAGTAATAATCAGTTCACTGTCCTGGATTTAGAGGGCACATCTTTCCTCAAAACTAACAATGTCACATTTTATTTTCTCCACATAAATTGTGCTCTATCCATGTGTATCCAGATGAAACCAAAACATGAATAAAGTGATTCCTTGAACTTTTTCCTTGAATGTATTTCCTTGTACAAACCTCCAGTTTTTACATTTTATACTCAATCTATTGCATGCTGATTTGTATATGGATAAAGAGCAAAAAAACTGCTCAGAAAAGAAGTTAAGTATTGCAATCAAATGCAGCCTTCTTCATGGCCTACTATTTGAATGCCTCAGCCCCTCATTCCATTTCTTCACTCATAGCTTCCCCTCTGTCAGTATAGCCATTGGACTAAAAATGATCATAATTGATGGTGAATTTGTAGCCTGCAAAGGTATATAAACAGTACCCTGAGAGAGCATGTGTTCTTGGGTACATCGCTTCTCCTATCTGGTCACAGTTTCCCCATCTACAAATGAGAGGGTAGTTCTTGATAATGTTTTCAGTCTGATAATGTTTCCAATTTTGAGATTTTACATTTCTAAATTCTTGGACAATTTCCCATATGTCTCTGTCAATATACACTCTTGGCTGTGAATTCTGCCCACAAATGTTCCAAAGACTTAGTAGTAGAGAAAAAATTATCTCAAAATAAAATGATCAAGATGCCTATTTGAAACAAGCTCACATACTGGCTGCACTACGTACTACAAAATGATGGAGAAAGATATGAAACTCTCCCTCTGGGAAATTATAATTCATTCTCTGTTATTGGCAGATAAAGGAAAAAGTGATAACAAACAGAACCCAGATGTTGGGAAAATGTATGCCAAATAAATTTTTTAGAGTATATATAATGATTTAGGGGCTTTGAAGATTATGTTTGTTGATGATAGTCATTAACCAAATATGAACAAATCAAAAAAATGCCAAATAATAATGAGGACCCAAATCTTTACATATAAAGTATTTCCTTCAGTCTATGTTTATATATATATCAACCAAAGAGCTGTTGATATCTGCAGCTCAGATTCTTGGAGTGCTAGAAGACTCATTACAGAATATGTGTGTGAGGATCATGTATTCCTGTACTTTCTATTTCATATTCTCATAGTACCATCTTCTCTTTATTTAGTAATTTTAAAAATTACCTGTAAAATTCTTTAATATCTATTATACACAGTGGATTGTGACAATCATGAGAACTGAGCCAAAGGGTCCTATTTATCTTGATTTTTTTGCATCTGGCTTCTGTTTGCATGGAATATCTTTTTCTATCCCTTTACTTTCAGTCTATATGTGTCTTTGATGATAAGGTGAGTTTCTTGTTAGCAGCATATAGTTAAATCATGTGTTTTTTTTTTAATCCATTCAGCCATTCTATATCTTTTAAGAGAATTTGATCTGTTTATGTTCAAGGTTATTATTGATATGTGAGGCTTTGTTCCTATCATATTGTTCATTGTTTTCTGGTGGCTTTATGCATTCTATGTTCCTTTCTTTTTCTCTTACGTTTTGTCATTGTAGATTAGTCGATTTCTATAGTAGTACCATTTGAGTCCTTTCCCTTCCTTCTTTGCATGATTGCTTTGCCAGTGAGTTTTATACTTTCATTTGCTTTTATAATGGTAAATGTCATCCTTTCATTTCCAGGTTTAGGACTTCCTTGAGCATGTCTTGTAGGATTTGTCTAGTGATAACAAATCCCCCTCAACATGTGTTTGTCTGGGAATGACTTTATTTATCCTTCATTTATGAAGGATGATTATGCTGGATATAGTATTCCCAGGTGTCAGTTTTTTTCAGCACTTTGAATATATCGCCCATTTTCTCCTGGTCTGTAAAATTTCTGTTGAGAAATCCACTATTAGTCTGATGGGGCTTCCTTTATAGGGGACTAAATATTTTTCTCTTGATGTTTTTAGGGTTTGCTCTTAAATTTTGCCTTTAGACAGTCTGATTATAATGTGACATGGGGAAGACCTTTTTGCGTGGTATCTGCTTGGGAATTGTTGAACCTCCTGTATCTAAATGTCTAAATCTCTTGCTACACTTGGGAAGTTTTCATCTATTATTTCATTAAATAGGTTTTTTAATCCTTTTGTTGTTTCTTCACCCTCAGGGTACTGATAATTTGTAAATTTTGCACTTTATGTTGTCCAAATGTCACAAAATCTTTGCTCATTCTTTTTTATTTTTCTCTGCCTGGATTATTTCAAAAGACCTATGTTCAAGTTCTTCAGAACTTGAAGGCCTTTCTTTGCCTGATCTAGTCTCTAGTTGAGGCTTTCAAATATATTTTGTATTGCCCTCAATGAATTCTTCAGTTCCAGAATTTCTATTTGGTTCCTTTTAAAAATATCTATTTCTTTGGTAAATTTCCCATTTATATCCGGAATTTTTTTTCTGTTTTCTTTGTGTTATTTTTCAGAATCTTCTTGTATCTCACCAATCTTTAAAATCAGTGTTTTGAATTCCTCATCTGGGATTTTGAAAATTTCTTTTTGATTAAGATCTATTGCTGGAGAATTACTATGTTCTTTTGGAAATGTCATATTTCCTTGCTTTTTATATATCGTGGGTCCTTACATTGATATCTGCACATCTGGTGTAACAGTTGTTTCTTCCTATTTTGAATTTACTTTCACAGGGGAAGAGTTTTTTTCCTGAAGATGTATTATCTGTGGTGTTGGTTGGGTAGGGTACTTTGGATTTGATTCTGGGTGTGTGCAGCACTATAATCTCTGTTTGATTTCTTTGGCTGTAAACAGTGTTAGTGGTATCTGCAATTTCTCAGTGGGTTAGGGTGAGGTTATTAGTGGAGGCTGTGTTGAAGTTGTGCTAGAGACTAGGATATTAGGTGGACTGGTCTTCAGGCCCCAGTGGTAGCAGCAGTGGGCTGAGCATGGCTATCTTTATGTCCCAGGGAAGTGTATGCTGGCACCTGTGTTGGAGGTTACCAGTAGGTTGATTCTTAGGCCTTCAGGTGGCTTGCTCAGATGCCAGTAGTGGCAGTGGCAGACTGGGTAGGTGGGCATGTTCTTGGGCTGCTAGGCAGCTGATGTGGCATGGGAAATGGGAGTAGCAATGGTGGGATGATTCTCTGAGGCCCAAGAGATGTATGCTGATGTTGATAGTGGCTGCAATGGGCTGGGAGGGCCAGTCTCCAGGCCTGTAGGTAGCACTTGCAGGTAAATTCCAGCTGTGATGGTAGCAGCTGGGAGTTTAGGTCCAACTTCAGGCCCCCCAGGAAGAGGATGCAGGTGGCCAAGGCAGTGGACTGGGTTGGCCAATCTGCAGGACCCCAGGCTATGTGCTCTGCCTGGGGCCAGGGGTGGCAAAGCAAGGGTGGGTTTATGCTCAGGCCCCCCTAATGGTGAGACTAGGCACCAACCATGGAAGTGAGGGCACAGCACTCAGGCCCCAGGTGAGTGCTTAAGTGAGGGATTGTAGTAGCCATGGTAAGGCTCCATCACTGGAGAGGTTGCAGCCTCCCTCAGTGGTCACAGCCTGGGCTGGTAGTTAGAGAGTGCATGTCCCAACAGGGCTTGCCCCCTACTCACCCTGGCTGCAGGAACTCATGCCCAGCTGACAATCAAGTCCCAGAGGCGATTTGTATTCCATTGGCATCCCTATCTTAGATCCTATCGGGGCAGTGCTCACTTTCCAGCACTGGCTGCTGCTGACCAGACCTCACTCACTTCTTAGCCCCAGCTGCAGGGGTGTTCCCAGCTTGATCTCTTATCCTACCAGCAATAGCCCAAGTTTCTGAAATGCCCCAGTCCGAGCACCCCTGGGTCCCAAAAGATAGTGTGCAGTTGCCAGAGGCCAGTTTCAAAAATGGCACCTTGCTCTGGTCCCTGAGGTCTCAGGAAGGGTGTAAGACCCAGTGCAAGTTCCCTTCCTGGAGCAGTTCCTTCCCACGTTCTCCAGGCAGCCGCATGTGTTAGTTTCAGGTGTTGGGAGAGTCAAAGTTTCTTCTGCTGCCAGGATTGCACAGTGGGGATGTAGGTCACTGGAAGTCTCTTACTCATCCCTTCCCTGCATTAGGAAGTCACTCCCAGCTCCCAGCTGATCCTGGCTAGGTAGGCTAACTCTCCTCCTTCTCCTTCTCTGCTTTCTGTGTCCCCTGTCACTTTTCTGTTGAATTCCAGCATTCTCTCTTGGATAATATAATCAAAGACCATCTATACACTACTCTGGTTCTTCTAAGTGGAGGATGCAGGCATGAAATGCTTCTAGCTAGCCATCTTGAAGCCACTCCCTGAGTGTTCTGCAAATAGCACAGTACATAATGTGCACCTGTAAATAGATTTTGGGTAGTTGGGTGAGTGAATCAATGCACAAATAGTATCCACTTCCAGGAGAAGATTTGAGGTGACTCACCATAAAGTTTACACTGAGCATTTTAAGAAGGACATCAGATCAAGGACCATGTAATGGTGGAGAAGGGGAATATAATTTGACCCAGAACCCTTGCCTACAGCTGCTTACCACTGTTAAACATAAAATTTTAACTCTGGGATTTCTGGCATCTAAGGCATAAAAAGTAAGCTTCATTCTGAGCATATAAAAGAAGCATACTGTTCTTTGCCTAAATGGAAGAACATTAAATCAGGACTCTTTCATAAGTATTTCAAGAAATAATGAACAACCTAATGGAAACATCTTCACTCGCTTCACCTGAGCTCACAGAGCAACAGCTGGGTATCTGACAGTGAGCCAGTCTTCACCCTCATTTTTCTCAGGTGAGTTGTGCTTGGAGCGTGTTCCTTCAGCCTGCTTAGGACTCTGTTCAATCCAAATGGCCCTGACCCACAGCTTTTTAGTTGGCAATATTTTCAAGGACATTGGAATCAAACAAATGCCTTTCTGAAACTAAAGAGATCATTTTAAGGCTTTTGTGTCAATTCATCATTTCTCAGCACATCATTGAAAACCAAATGCCCATTTCCAAATATTTCACAAATTTCAATTACTACAAAAAGTCTCCTCTATAACTGGTATCACTTCAATGCCCAAGAGCCCTTGTGTCAAGATCTTTAGTCAAGGTAGTTTAAACTTCTATGGTTAAAAGGGAACCCTACCTAAATGAAATGTTTAGTACAGTTTTAGGTAGATTCACAAATGAGAAAAAACATGCCTGTTTTAGCACAATGACTGGTGGCACATAGGAAATTCTCAATATTATTATTAATATTACATGTGTAATTTTATTTAATCCTCTCAGTTATCTTGGCATCTAAAAATTATTTACTTCCATCTTACAGATAAAGGAACTAAGACACATACGGATTAATTAAATTGACCGGATTACAGATCTGTAAGTGGCATTAGGTACGTAAGCCCAATTATTTTAGACTACAGATTTTATGCCCTTTTCACTACAATATTTCAGTCTACAAGAAGTACAAAGTCTATTCCTTTTGAAATCTCAGAGTACCTGGCATGATTAATTTGGAAGACTAGAAGTGCTACCCTTGACTGTGAAGTAGAGTTAACTCTTTAACAGATGACTAATTTCTCAAGAACAAGTTAGTAGCACTGCATGCCGTGTCTTACTCAAAAGAGTATACTGATATGTATTGGTAAGAATGATTTTTGTTGTAGGTAAAAAGTCCCAAATAAAAGTATCTTCAGCAACAAGGAAGGCATGTATTAATATTATCTCATAGAACAAGATGTCCAGTGGTAGGCAACTGCAGGATTAGGGCTAGGGTTAATTCGGCATCTCAGCAATATCATCATGGTAGGGTTACCAAAAGCTGGGCACTTGTCCACGAGGCCGAATCAGAAGAATGAGGACAAGTAGTTGAAGAGAAGGAAAGGGATTTATTTCTTTGCTGGCAAAGGGAGGAAAAAGGCAGACTATCGTCCCCAAATCCAGCTTTTCCTCCCCCATAAGCAAAAATACAGAGCTTTTAAAGGGGAGGATTCTCAGGTTCAGGGTGTTGTTGTCAAGTACTATTGACGATTCTGATCCTTTCATGTCCAGAAGCTGTTGGGACTCCCCCGCCGGTCCGGAGCCAGGCCGGAGCTGCCCTGGATCTCCCAGACTGCCTCCTGGTCCTCCAGTCCTCCATATCTCCTACAATGCAAAGAAGAAATAAAATACTCCCCTGGCCCGCCTAGCAGCTGGCCTCGGGCAGGGAAGCTGGTTTTAGTGAGAGACAGAACACACATTTTTTTTCTCTTTTGTTCAGGCCATCCTCTCTCATACAGTAGGTGCCTCCCGTCATTCAACCCTGCTGTCTTCAACATGGCCAACAACATTGTCCTTCATGTTCATCACCATCATAATAACATTGTTGAATGTCTGTTTTGTTCCAGACCTAAATGTTTCACAAGCATTAATTTAGTTGGTCCTCTCAATACTCTTGTGAGATAGATTCCCATATATTGAAGTAGGTTTGTAACAGTGCCAACTCTGAAATGCAGACCACAGGGCAACTAGCAATAAGGACAAAGGGCATCATTGTCTCCCATGTGCCTCTCACTCCTGGAATCCACCAAGCAGATTTTCTCTAAGATTCCATGCTCAAACCAACATAGCAAGAAAAACGGAAATGATCACAATTACTTTAAGCAAATCATGATTCACACAGGCTCCTCAAAGCAGGGTTCCCCCTTTCTTTATGCACATGGCCACGAAAAGAGGCATCCAAACCAAATCTAGACTCTGACAAAAGTCTACCACACCATCGCTAACTTCTTCATCCCCAGCTGTAAATGGAACACCCTCAGGCAAAGTCAAGGTGGATGGGTTTCTTGGAACCACAAGGTGAGCAGCTGGAGATTAAAGGGCTTGCTGATTTTACTGGTAGGTACTAGAATAAGTGTCCTGCTTGAACAATTGTAGAAGCACTAAGGAAAGCCGGGAACTGGGTTGAAACAAAAAGGCATTGGCTCTCTCAGGAGACAAAGTCAAGGTCTAAGTCTCACAAGTGCAGCATTACTTGAAGTAATACCATTTGGAGTTCACAGACGTGGGGAAAGAAGCCCCAGTGTGACTGTAAAAGTGCCGCAAGGCAGGAAACATTCCTGGTGGGCTACATCATGCCGCGTTGGGTAGAATTTACTGCACGTTCCCCCCAACATACCTCCAGCAGCGGCAGAATTCCTTCAAGCTTCACTAAGACGCACGTGTATTCTTTGGGCAGCAGCTAAAAACGTGTGTACCACCAGACATGAAGTGTGTGTGTGTTTATATGTGTGTATGTGGGTAAAAATCTACCCAAACTGCAGATGCCTTAATGATACAGGCTGAATTGTGTCCCCCTGCAAAATTCATGCGTTCAGCAGTACCGCAGAATGCATCTTACTTGGAGATAGTACCTTTATAAGGTATAATTAAGGTAAAATGAGGTCATGTGAATGGGCCCTAATACAAGAGGACTGTCCTCATAAGAAAAGGAGATGAAGACACAGAACACGGGCTGATGAAAGACCATGTGAAGACGACGGCCATCTACATGCCGCAGAGAGAGGCCTCGGGATGAAATCAACCTGCCAACACCTCGACTTTGGACTTCTAGCCTCCCTGAGAGGGGTGGGAAAATAAATCTCTGTTGTTTAGGCTGTTGGGTTTGTGGCATTCGTTGTGCCTTACACAACACACTTGTGAATTTGTGCGAGATGAAACAATACATGAAATGCTTCAAATATTCCTTTTACAGATGGCTGTCTCTTCCTAATCCCTCCTTCCTGACTGTGCTGCAGAGTGGAAGGCCGTGTGGCCGAGCAACAGCCTACTGACCGGTTTAGCCATCTTCACTGAATCAGAGCGACTCTAGGCCAGTTGGGTGCACTGTGCAAAAATCAATCATTTAAATAGCTCTGAAATGTGACCCGAGCAGCTGCTTTCCCCCCATGCTCTGGCTCCTGCGTCTATGAAAGCAGTTCTGGTCATCAACATGGACATATGGACGCACCTCCTCTTCCCCCTCCAAAATTGGAATATTTCACAGGAGAGATGGGGGATGAGGTGGAAACAGTTTATGCTGATCATCCTGCAGAGAAAATCCTAACACTTGCTTTCAACCTTTTAATTCTCTCTCTCAGTCAATACCAATTTGATGGCGGGTACAAGTGGGGCCCATTCTTCGGGTCTTACTCGCCATCAAATTGGTATTGACTGATTAACACTATGGTACTCAAAGGGTGGGAGCGAACACTAGGGAATTGGGGGGTGAGGAGTAAACCCGCATCAGAGTGACGTGGAGGGGCACTGTGGAGGGGTGGGATATGCTTGAAAAGTAGTTGGGGAGTGGAATTAGGGTTTTCAATAGGGGAAAGGAATTCCTTAATAACTGATTCATGTGATTAACTGTACACCTTGGTAAATTCACTGAAAATCATTTAATTGTACACTTAAAATGGAGTAAACGCATGGTATGTAAATTATACTTCAATAAAGAAAAAAAAAGGGGAGAAACAGGAAAGTCGTCAGAATCAAAATGGAGTCACATGTGTTAAAAAGCAAAAACAAAAAACCTGACAAATTGAGTTGAGAGAGTCTATGAAGAGAGGGTTCTCATGCTTATATACATGATAACAAAAACTATCACAAAAGTCTTCGCAAAAACCACAACCTTGCACTGTAAGGGAGAATTTTTCCACTCCCTTCCTAATAGTAGCATAACTGCAAACTAGCATGACTAAGCAACTAAAGAGTGACCTTTGACTAGATTTCAGTCTTGTGCATAACTGCAAACTAGCATGACTAAGCAACTATGGAGTAACACGTGACTAGACCTCAATCTTGTGCAGACTTTGTAACCATTTGTTTCTGTAACATATAAATGCTACCATGCTTAGACCACGTTTTGCTCAGAATTTGGAGGCGAGACCCCTCTGAGCCCGCCGGCGTAATAAAAGCCTGTTTTTCAGTAAAAAAAAAAAATGGGTCCCCATATTGTGTAAACTTCAAAGTCCCATCCAAACCTGGATTCATCCCTGTCTACAAGAAAACCAGAACAGGAAATGCAAACTGAGTCATCAGTCAAGGTGTAAAATGTAGAGCCCAAGCCAAGTGGGGAAAGGCGTGGACAGAAGATGTAGAAAATCTCTTGGGGGAAGCAAGAAGTAAACTTGATAAATTCCAGAGAGGAAGAACAATGCCTTTGGCAGTTCTTTACATACTCCTGGAGTTCTCTTGACTGACAAGTCAGGATTATTTTGGGATAAATAGCTCCTCTTTTGCTCAGTCTTCATATCTTATTCTTCAGGATTCTATTGCTGTCCTTCCCTCCTTACACCACACAGTTAAAAATTAACTACATGATCTCATCTACTTCCACTTATAAACAACACCTATAGTCTACTGACTCTCAACTCTATTTCCAGGACTCACCTCACTCTCAAGCTCCCTTCTCAATGGGAACTCTCCTGAAGCATTTCCCAGCTCAGACTGATCACACTAATTGCCTTCCTCCCCACCCTACCCACCACCCAACCCCCACCTAAATTGACTGAGTTAGGGATAGACATCTGATCCAGGCTGGAACCACCAGAATCCCTTTTCCTATGAATTTAGAATTAGGAGAGAGGGCAAAAGATTCATTGACTTACTTTCTTTAGAGACTGGGCATATAAAGTAAGGTTGAGCTGCATAGCAATGCACTCCCCTGGCAGAAGAGCAGGCATGCCAGTGTGCAGGGAAAGAGAAGAATGAGCAGATGTGCAAGGACACGCAGAGATGACTGACAACCAGGATGGGCACCCAGCTTTCCAGGTCTTTGCATCAGAACCTCCCTTAGACCCCACTGACAAGACGTCTCTGTACTCACATAACAAATTTCTCCTTTGAGCCGAGGTTGTTGTGAGCTGATTTCTCATATTTGTACCCAGAAAGGTAATCCTGTTTGGTATAGCCACTAGGTCATATTGCAAACTCAGATAAACCATCTCGAAAGCATGACTAAGAGCATTCTCTTTTCCAAACAAAGAAAATCCTGCAATTAGAATTTGTTTGGGGGCATCTGAGCATTTTTTTCTAGGTAGAATCTTCTGAGCTCACTTCAATTTAATAATAAAAAACTTTATTGTTAAATGTCATATCAGCTTCATTATAGTCATTTGCATCACAGTCCAGCTGTTTTTTTATGGAACATAACTTGATGTAAATTGGATTTCTCTATAGGGGATTTAAATTATTCCACATTTCCTGGAGTGGTAGAATGAGCTACAAATTGATGAAAATTATCCTTATGGGGTTTACCAATAATGATTATGAGAAATATTTTCTAACATAGTATATTATATTGGATATATGCAAATAAAGTCTTTATTTAAATTTTTAAGAGCTGCCTTAACCTAATGATGCAACAACATATTATTGTTTTGATAACCATCATTTCCTAAAATGACTGTACAACTACATCTCAAAGAACTTAAGAATGTGAAGAAAAATTCCCATAAGTGTAAAATGTGTGGTAGAGTGATTAAAAAGTTTTCAGGAAAAGGAAACTTTAAAAACTCTCTTTACAAGATATATATGCTAGAATACTTATTGCAGCATTAAATAAAACTTGGAAGCAACCTAAATATCCAATAACAGGATGTTTGTTGAATAAGTTACAGAATTCTATGTAGCTATTGTAAGTGATGATGTAGGTTTTTAATTGTTGATATGAAAATATATTCAGTGGGGAAAAAACAGATTATAAAGCAGCATATTATAAGCAGATTATATAGGTTTCAATCCCATTTTTGTAAAACAAGTAAAATAAATACTGCATTAATCTGAAATTTCAAATGATTTGAAATGCCAAATGTAAATAGTGATGCTTTTCTTAGGGTGATGGAGATATGGGTGAATTCTTTGAATTTTTATGTTATCTTGGATAATATAGAAGATATTTTTATTTTCCAATATTTTTATCATCTGATTTTTTAATAATGCACACATATTTACTTTCATTATTAGAACCAATAGTAGTATTATTTTCATTTTGAAAAATCTCCTTACTTTTGAAGGGTAGAGTCAAAGAATTTTGATGGAGAAGGGATAGAAGATTCCCTAATTCAGCTCCTCTACCCCTCCAATGCCCCACTGGCAGCCAGTGCTGGAATCCATTCTGGAGGTTACCCAAACTTAATTAATAGGAACTGCCTACTTTTAAAGTATATAACAAGATAATTCTGATAGCAGCAGAATTCCATTTAGGAAAAGAATACGGAATACTTTGGAGCACTCTGGATACGGTGAGCCCCCCAAAGCATGGGTGTCTACCCATGCTGAAGTGCTCTGTCTGAGACAAGGAGAACAATGTGTGTTTTTTCTGAAAAAAGTGGGAGAGAGATTTGTGGAGAAAGATGAGGGGAGAGGGCAGAGGTTTAGTGAGATGAAGAGAAGCTGAGACCGCTGCCACCATCTCTGAGTGGGGATGGCTGGAAGCCTTCTTCCCTCATGCTCCATGGGACTCTTTTTTGTTTTGGTTTTTCCTACAACGTTAACAGCTTCTTGTTTCCTTTGCTTTGGTTTCTCCCACTCTAATTTTTTTGGTGAAAATCAAAGTTAGAGGATGAGTTTTATATCTGGACTGATGTGCTGCAAAACAGATATGGTGCAATTGGAAGCAGGTGCCTGGACTCAGCGTTAAGCACACGGAAAGAGTCTGCCAGACTCTTAGGGACAGCTCTAGACTTCCACCCAGTGAAAACAAAGGGATACAGTCTTACTCAGATGTCAACAGGCAGAGGCCCCAGGGGGCATCTGGCTGAACCAAGGCTCATCCTCCCTCCATTCATGGTTTCATAGTTCTACTTCTTCCTTATCTATCACTCAAAGTTGCTTCTGTATCTTTCCTTTCCTTGGGTCCTACAAAGCAGAGTCAGTTTAATCCCTTTTCCAAATGAAAGATAAAAGAAGGAAAAGACGCTTGAAATATTAAACCAAAGTAATTTTCATTCCCTGTAAGTGGTGGTGTCCTCTAACCCCTCGCTCATTGAATCAACGGGTTTCACTACTGCAGGGGAAGGCTGAATACCTACCAGGAACAAAGTCATTACTCAGCTGAGAGTGTCAAACTGAAATTCTTAAGTTCACAGCAAGATCATCCCAAGTGCTGTTAAGAGAAAGAAAGGGTTTTGCTTAAATTCACATCTTCTTTTTCAACATTTTAAGAGTGAAGCTCAAGGGTCTGCACACAGAGCTTGATTAGGAGGCTGTAGTCTTCATGGGGTATGTGTACCCCTGAAAGTACGTGAAGACTTTCTAAGGGGTATTTGGGCATTGCTAATTTTAAGGAGAAAGTTCTTGAGATTGTCAACTTCTACGTGTATTCTTTCCTAAAAGTAATGTGCCTTTAGAGTTGACTGGGATCTGCCGCTTCTCTTATCCTACCCTATCTGTCTTTTCAAACTGTTCCTTCTCCTAGTTTACAAAAGAAAATCATACCTCTCACCACCTGGAATCCGAAAATAGTGCATGGCCCCAGGGTACAAAAGCCCCCAGGGCATCCAATGGCTGGACAGTTGTAGAATGCACACCCTGGAAGGCCAGTGGTCCTCAGGTCACCCAGCTGCAGAGTCACACATGGCCCTGTGCCTCACCTACTTATCTTTGTTTCTATATATTAGAATTCAAAAGTGGTATGATTGCCATGAGGACACATATGGAAACATTAACTTAAATTGAAAAATTAGATCAGGACTTGTCCTGAAAGAAAGTATGACTGACTTGGCTGATTGGCTGGATGACAAAAATGGCCTTTGCCAGCCAGGTTCTGTGCAGACATTTTCCATATGCTGGATGAGCAAAATCGAATGTTCTAGGGTTTTAACAAAAAATATATTTAGAGGACATATACAATATAAAATACACCAGAGATTACATCTTTTGCAACTACTAAACTTATGATAAAAAATTTTGGATATCAACTCTAAAAAATGTGCAAGTTTTTCAGAATTCTTTAAGACAGCAGGAGAAGAAAATGTTTGCTAAAAAATCACAGTGTAGAGCAGCAGGCTAGGATGGAGGAACATTTTTGTTTGTACAAGAAGGTGAAGTAAGAAAGGGAGAGGTGGAGGGCAGAGGTCAGACTGAACAGGTGTGAATGTGGGAGCCCCCACCCACCACCAGCCTGGGGCAAACTTAAGGGTCAAAGAGCCAGTGGGGAGTAGGAAGTTCTAGGAAGGAACAGATACGTTTAGGAGAATCCAAAGCATAGGCACTTGTTTCTCACCCTCCCGGAAATATTAATAGTAGCTCAGGATCACTGAGGTTCACTGGAGAAGCTACTTTCCACAAGCTACTTTAAGGAAGTAGTTTTCTTTTCCTGGTTGGTGTATCTTGAATCTTACCTTCAGGGTCAGCTCTACCCAGAGTCAGAGGGTGGGGAGCCCAGTGTCACCCAGCTGGACAGTGGCAGAACTAGAACTAGAGTCCAAGTTTCCTGGGTTCCTGGTCAGTCCTCTGTTCTCTGCTGCATGTGACACTTGGGTTAGATCCAGCGCAGGGACAGGGGGGCCCACAATGCCGAGCAAAAGCATTTTGACTTCAAACAATAGGTACTAAGGTTTTTGAGAACAGTGCAGTGACAAAAGTGATTTTAAAGAAAGATTAGTGTGATGACTGTTTGTAAAATAGACTGGAGAGGGAAAGACTAGAAATTACATTAACTCCTACTTATTTACTATTAGCATATTTATGGCCTAGAGTTTTGTATTCTGTTCTTGTAAAAACATCCCGTGTGTTTTTATAAGTCCTATTAAAATGGTCTGTGAAAGAGCTACTTAGGCCAAAGCTATATTAAGTAAAATACTATACTGGAAAGTCTATGACCAAATTTTATGTTATAACAGATGAAATGTTCACATGTATATGTTGAATTAAACTCTAAAAACTATGTCCAACGAATACATAGAAATTTCTAGAAGGATATTTGCTACTAACATAGGAAGCTTCTGGGAGGGTCAGGACCTGAAAACCCTGAGAAGCTATTATAGTCTGTAAAATGTATTAAAGTATCACCCTGTTAAGCCTCCACTCCCAGCCATAACAACACACAAACTTGCATTTAAATGAGTAGGATGGTGTGGCAAAGCCTTCCAGTTGTCCCTCAATATTCACCCTCACCTTCTTGTTTTAGTAACACAATTTCTGAGGCTGAGCTGGGCACATGACCCAGTTAAGACTACATCCTCCCAGCCTCCCTTACAGCTCGGGTATAAGTGGACGTGATGTGAGTCATTCCTGGCTGTATCCTTAACAGGAAAGGTACGTGCTCCCCTGGATCCTCCTCTTCTCAATGGGTGGTATGCAGAGGTATGACAGGAGTTGGGAGCAGCAACCTCTTAGTCAGAGATGGGAGCTTCCTTAACAGCCTTGGAGCATTTACCTCTGGAAACTTCCATGACAATTATAAACATTCTTGCTTAAGCCACTGAATTTTGGGATCTCTATATTAGAGCAGTCTCTATAACTTAACTACTACAATAACATGTTCACCTTTTCACCTTTCCGTAATTGTGGTTCTCAAAGAAATAATGGACAGGTGCCCAGACACAAGTGATAAAGAAGAGAGATATATTGGTCCATATTAAATTTTTATTGTCCTCTCCTTCTTGCCTGTGATGCCACAAGTCACAATGGCAGCAGAAAACTCTTACTTTTTTGCTATTTGGCTTTATTCTTCCTTTTTATTTACCAATAATTAGAGCAGCAATAGCATCATAAGCTCAGACTTGCTAATGAGCCAAGGATGATTTTATATTTTTCTCTTTTAGGTTTGATCAGGGTCAGGGACTAGAGATCTATCCAGTAATGTGCTGACAAATATCTCTCTAGGGAAAAACCATTGTAGTGTTTGCCAATTTCTATGGTGTAAATATTCCTGCCATGGCTGATTTCAAACTAGCAATATCCTGTCACTGACTATAAAGTCGGGAAGAAATGTACATCATCACCTCTTGCAAGCTGGTACTATCCAGCTCCAGAACACCACTGGGATCAATCTATCAATCTCAGCTGGGGACTGGCTTCTGATTTCTTTTCTTGGTTACACTCCAGAGGAGGGTGATAAGTTTGCAGTGATATGCAGCAAGAACAGTAAAGACAATGTTTGAGGTGGCTCTGATGATCTTTGAACTGCAGCTGTGGTCTCATCTTCATCTGATCTATGATGCTGGTGCAATAACATTTCATCCTTTTCATTCAAGGCAGTGGTTGGCAAATTTGTCTGCATATTGCAAACATCTGGGGTGTTTTAAAACCAGCAACAACCTGGATTCCAGCACCAGAGATTGTGATTTAATTGATCTGGGCTTGGGAGTGTTGAAAGCAGATGATTTTAATGTGTAGCCAAGGTTGAGAACCTTCGGTTCAAAGTAAATACATCTCTTATTTATGTGACAGATGGTTGGTGTTATTTTTGTTTTCAGCATAAAAAGGAAAAAAATCTATATGGCTGGGTGAAAAGGTCAGAAGTAAAATGGCAAGACCAGGACACTTCCCTTAGAGAAGGGTAAGGTTGAAGAGAAGAGATCTGTACTCTGCCTCTTCTATGGTCCTGAAAGGAACTTTAAATACTATTTTTTTGAATACTTAAAAAGCAATAGTGACTCTTCCTCTTCAATTAGGAATTTAAGTGAGAATAGGAAATGCTGAAATTCTAGGAAACTGTTGTAGATAATTTGATCGTCTCTGCTATATTTTGAATCTATATAAAACTGGTATTATGCTTTGTGAAATCTGGTTCAATTTCTTTCCATCTATATTAGATTGGCATTTATTCTTAGAAGCAGATGCTAAATTTACTTTAAAAAAATCAACAATTATGTCCTGTGTTTCTCGACCATTAAGTCAACCTCTCAAGCAAATTGTGAGAATTTTACAGATTGATAAAATTGCTAGTTTACTAGTGAATCATTTTCGTGTGGTAACATTTTATACAATAATCCATACAGGTCCACATGTAAACACATGGACGATGAGATCTGCTGAGCCTAGCACATAATCAGTAGAGCAGAAGAGGTTCTTCATGGGACGGAGGCCTAGGAGCAGGAAGCCTGGGCCCTAAGCCTGACAGTGGGCAAGTATGGTGCAGTTTCCTGAATTATAAAAATGAGGGCATATGACAAAGTGGCTTTGGTCCCTTCAATGTTAAAATCTTGATAAAGTGTCCTGAGGCTGAAACCATCGGTGGTGTCGATGATCCAAATATCTCATGAGTTCTCTCCCCCAATTGTGGCAAATACTGATAGACTCTAAGGATGAGTATATTTTCCTAGATTATTTTTCCTGAGTTTATATTCCTTCTAAATCAGAGGTTGCAAATACGTTTCGTGTTTAGGTAGTAGCCTCCCAAACACCGCATTGAGAAGGTTTCTAAAGCCAGGTCCAAACTTGGTGGGAGTTAAGAAGAACATGACTAATAAGTGACGATTGTCTTGGGCCTGGAAAGAGGGAAATAACAATACAGGTGCCCATGCCCCATTCCTCTTTCCAACATTTTTGTTTAGATCAGTGTCTCCTCTGTCTCCCATTAGATACTTTTGAAGTGAAAGGAATTTTGTGATTCTGTACCCTGCCACTTTCCACCAGGACAATTTAATCCATTGTCAAAGTGGTGTTGGATCCGAAGGTAATTCAACAACAACAAAAATTTTAGTTATGAAGCAGCTTCAACTTAGGTTACATCTTTGTAACAAACAACCATCAGTGGATTCACTTAAACAACTTAATATAGTTAAAGAAAAGAAAACCTGTTATTTAATATTGTTTCAGCTCAAACAAAAAATGCTCTTTTATTCTTTTGTTTTTAAGTCAGTCCCATTAGACACAGCTTAAAAGATAGAAATCGTGACCTTTCTTCACTTCCACCTCCTTAGGTCTGATGGCTGCAGTTTTCTCTTTTGGCCACGTGACACCACAGCATGATCTGAAAAGTAATTAACTACTTTAGGAGTTAATCCAGCATATACTTTGAAGCAGAAGCAATTTCATCCTAATAGTTGCTTGACAGATTGATTCTTCCTTCTGGCTCTTGAAACTGTACATAGTAATTGCCCGGGAATTTAAAAATCATCTGGGGAATTCCTTGTTCCACATTTAGGGCACAAACAGCTAATGACTTAGACACGTTGTACTGTGAGTGTGTGTGCTTCCAGGGGATGGAGGACAGTGCCTTGAGAATCACTGTGTGGATGAGAAATGTGTCTCTTCTTCTCACTGTAAAGATATGAAAATTCTTTATCTGACCAGAGTGTAAAACTGAGTTTCAAAACTAGTAAATTGATAAAGTGTTGGAATGTATGTGTATAGAAAGGAATTTTCACAGGAAGGGTTTCTTAGTTACTCTTGCACACAGAAACCCTGGGTACACAACTGCCTACCTTTATGTTGGTTTTGGTGGTGCCATTGTGTTTATAAAACAGTGCTGTAACTATTATACTCAGAGCAACAACTTAGCTTGTGAATTAACCACTCATTTTCTTGATCAAACGCTTTTACTGTCACACTGTCCTCATATGCCTTCACTTTTTTCCTATTATCTCTATTTGATCATTAGACTGTGTTCTGCACACCACCCTTCCTAACCTTACTAAATCCCCTGAGAATGAGGGGGTGGGTTAGGCCCTCTTCCATTTTCTACCATCTTCTCCAACTTTACAGTCTCATTCAGCACTTGATACACAAAGAAGTCCTCACTAAATGGTCTGTGAATTGATTACCATGATAGGTGTGCTTAGTTTATACTAGTTATTTATACTGTCTCTCTTCGAAAACTGAGTATGGTTCACTTGAGATTTTCAGCTATTGTCAGCTGTCCATCAATCAGTATAAATCCCTGAATTGTCAAGCAGACCTCAATATCTTAATCATTTGAAATAGGTAAAGATAATTGAAGAAATTGGTCAAGAATACTTTATTATTTAGTTACAGTAAGAAGAAAACGGAACTTAGAACTTGTTCTCAAGTTGGTGGCAGTTTAGTTGCAGGAGACAAGACAGTACATACAAAGTGAGGCATTATCTTAGACCATATGTGTAGCTATAAGAAATACCTGAGGCTGGGTAATTTACAAAGAAAAGAGGGGTTTTGGCTCATAGTTCTATAGGTTATACAAGAAACATGGTGCCAGTGTCAGTTTCTGGCTAGGGGCTCAGGCTGCTTCCACTCAGGGCAGAAGGGAAGAGGAGCCAGCATGTGCAGAGATCACAGGGTGAGAGAGGAAGCAAGAGAGAAGGCGGAGGTGCCAGGCTCTTTTTAACAACCAGCTCTTACAGGAACTAATAGAGCAAGAGCTCACTCATTATCATGGGGACAGCTATATGTGAGGGATCCACCCCCATGACCCAAACACCTCTCATTAGGCTCCACCTCGAACACTGGGGTTCAAATGTCCACATAGGTTTGGAGGGGTCAAACAAACCATATCCAAACTATAGAAGGCATTTTATTAGTAAGTCTAATGGCATTCTGTTAATTTATTTTTTAAATATATGTTTTTTTGAAAACTAGATTCTTCTTCATTTTCTCTATTTATTTTATTAATTACCCCATATGACTTGTAGGAAGCTCTGTTAGTTCTGAGGGGAACAGAAACCCTGAGGATTGGTTAATGAGTTACGACTTCTGGGATAAGAGGAATCAAACCAGGGGTTAAAGGAGAGTGAGGTTTGGAAAGGCAGAAGGGAGGACGTACGCATTCCCAGTGAGACATCAACTGGGGCAAACCCATGGAGCAAACCCATGGAGCAAACCCATAACCAGCATGGTCAGTGAGGTGGCCAGTCAGTCTAGAGCAGGAGGTTGGAAAACCATAGGAATGATGTAAACTTGTTAGGAAGAGTCAAGTTATAGAGAGCCTTTAAAGACACGCAGAGAGGCTTGAGGTTAATATAATAGAAAATAAGGAGCCATTGAAGGATTTTGACCTAGACAGTGGCATAAGAAAAGTGGTATTTTCAGACTCTATTTTGGCATTGATATACAGAAGGAAGTAAGAATAGGAACAAGGCAGTGGATTGATTGACTTAGCAGTAAGGCAAAAAAGGACATCTGGCTATGGTGGTGGCTGTGTGGACAGAGGCTAGAGATGTCTCCAAAGAGAAGTTGACCAGTTTTGGTATCTGGCTAGATGTGAGGATAAGGCTAAAGTCAGTCCAGAATAAATTCAGAGGTGGGTAAATGGAGGGAGGGGAGATCAATGACAGAACCAGAGAAGTTGTAAGAAAATGTGTTTTTGAACATGTGGGATTTGAAATGACAGTGAGCAGCGTGTAAGGAGGAGGCCAATGTGAGGAAGCAATAAGGTCTTCTTTCCAAAGCCTTAGTCTAAGTTGTTTAACCTCACTAACCAGGATGATAATACCTGGCTCAGGTGGCTGTGAAGCTGATTACCTGTGGTAAGAATGTGACGATGGTTTGTAAATTGCTCTGCAAATGCATGCCTTGAGTATTTTACCATGTGTGCATCTCTCCAGATGTACATGATGCTGAATAGGTACTAAAACCATGACCCTCCTTCTCATAAATTTCACTCCAGTATGTTTTGAGCTGTTCACTTCTGGTGGCAGGAAGACTGGTGGGAGTCCATAACAGTAAAACAAGTAAGAGACAATGATGGCAATCTGGCCCAGGTAGTGACAGCATAAGTAGAGCTGAGTAGACTTTTATGCTTTGTAAGAGGAAGAGATTACAGAAATTATTGATTGATTGGCTGTGGGAAATGCCTAAGGGAGAGGATTCTAGGGTGCTGTCCAGGCTTCTGGTGTGGGCAACTCATGGGTTATGGGTTAAATCATTGAGATAGAAAAGTCTGGAGAAGGAGCAAATTTAATCAGGGAGAAATATCAGGAATTTAGTTCTGGACATTGTGCTAGGCAGAAAAATGAGCCCCCAAAACCATCCACATGCTAATTCCCAGAACCAGTGAATATGCTACCTTACATGAAAAAGGGACTCTGCAGATGTGATTAAATTAAGAATTTTGAGATAAGGAGATTATCCTGGACTGTCTGGGTGGGCCCAACATGATCACAAACATCCTTATAAGTGAGAGAGGGAAGCATGAGAGTGAGACTCAGAGTAAGGTTTGCTTCCAGCACAATGATTCTTGAAGAAACCAAAATAGATTTTTGTGTAACTTCTACTTAATAACAGTTTGACTTCTTCACAGATCTCAAAGGACCGTCACATATAATGAGCTTTTCTACCCTGACAATTGGGCATAATTATCAGTCCCATTTTACAGAGTAGGAATTAGCAAAGACCTGTTTAAGATCTAGCATTGTTAAATAATTATTTTCTAGCTAACTGAATCAAGCCTTTGTCTTTAGATATCAAGTACCCCTACTCCAACATTTAGGATTATTCTCTTTTATCAATGCATTACCATTTACTTTGCCTTCTTAAACAGTGTATATTGAACATAATTTAACCTTTTAAAATGGAGGGTTCTAGTTATGAAAATGAATATCAATAATTACATACTTTCTTGCTGTAATGACTTCTTAAGTTATTTAAATTTCTAATTATTTTTATGGAAAAATGGCCCCAGACATGATTTTGCCTTTTGTATTTCTGAATCATTACTCCTGAATATGTATGTGTTGGCGGGACAGGGGTGTACGAAACTACTCACCCCTTCCTCCATGTGTTTGTAATGGGGAAAACCATGGTTGAGCAATACGATCCATTCCCTTCATAGGGCCATAAATGTTTGGTACAGGAGTGGGCACAGGAGTTAACACACACACACACACACACACACACACACACACACACACACACACTTGAACTCCATCCAGGCTTGGTGAGCCTGCCTACTTTCTTACCAGTCTTTCTTAATTTCTATTTCTGATTTGACTTGGACATAGAGACTAGTAAGCAAGTCTGCTAAAAATGTGTGTAAAATAAAAGTTAAACACTTTCAAGTTAAGTACTATGATATGTGTAAAATTATACACTTTGGTATATGGCTATTCAGAGGCTCTTTTGCGGAAAGTTGAGATTGTTGGATAAAGAAGCCCCAAGTAAGGGAAGGTTGAAACTTAGCCATGCACTAGGTAGGGACATAATTGTGTTACGTGCCCCACTCTATAACTTCTGGCAAATTCCCCTCATTTTATCTGGAACATTCACACCTTCCATCTATGTAGTTAAAATGGGAAAAGCCATGGTTGGGCAATATGATTCCTTCCCCAATAGGGCCATAATGTTTGGTACAGGAGTGGGCACACGACTGAAGACTGGCCACTGAGCTCCTTCCCTGGACATTCGAAATTGGGGGAGGAGGAAAGGAGGCATATCAGTCTCTTTTCAAGTGGCTAAACTTGTCAAATGAAAATTCTGAGAGCTATTGAAGGTCATATTTCTGTCATGTGAACTTGAAGTCAGAGAAGGCAGTAAGAGAGGGTGGGGCAGATGTAAAGAGATGAGAAATTGGGAGAGGCCTGACAGCTTCCAAGATCCTGGGTCTAGTCCCTTCCTGAGGCCCAGCTAAATCTTTGTCCTTCCATTCCCTGAGATATCCATGTATCCTGAGGGTGATATTCAAAATAATTACCCTGGCATAGGGGGAAAAAAATCAGGACAGGGCCAGATGCCTGGTATGTGGTTCTAGAAGTCCACTGCCATTCCAAGCACTTCTGCTTTCACTGTGAAGGTCCTGAGAAATCCCTAGGGGATGAGCTGGGGTAGTTGAGGCAGCGGGGAGGCATTTGGGGGTCTCAGAGTAAAAGGAGCAGAAGTATTTTACAATGTAAACAACCAGGGTCACCATGCAGGTGTAACCAGCTAACTATCAATCATCCTTGTCTATATCCTTACAAGAAATGTTGCTTTGTCACTTATTCTAGTTTGAGTGATTTCTGATGCTCACAACTGCAAGAGTCCTAAAGAATAGGATTTGCATTGTGTCCTGGTTTGCCGTCTATTTTGCTGACTGCATTTAAATGGTAACTTCATAAGCCTTAGCAGCCAGAAATAACTTTGAAGTAATTTTGTCCAGTTTCCCACCCAAATTTACTTTTCAATCTAATAATTTATCACAAGAGAGAAAAAAAATCTATGCCTTGCAATTCAATAAAAGTGTCAGAAATATAACATACTAATTTTTTCTTTTATAATGTAATACATGTTCACTGTAGAAAAATTGTTAAATAAAATGCAGATGAAGAAAGCAAAAATTTAACATTTATTTATCAGTGAGAAATAAAAATCACTTTTCATACCTTTGTATATATCCTGATATTACGTATTTATATAAATTCCTAGTTTTTGCAAGAATAGTTTTTCATAGGAACCATCTTTTACTTACTATATTATGGTCCTTCTTTCCACAAAACTGAGATTTTTAAAACGTCTCTAGAATTTCATTTCTTGGATATTTAGGCACAGGGAAGGAGGAGGACAGATCCTCAGAGTTATTCGAGATACAAGGTTTATGTGGCCCTTTGCTCCTTGCGCACGGTATAGCTCTCATGAGAACAAGGTTGACCTTATTTGCAGGCAGAATTATTCACGTTATCGCTTTTACTTTGGAAGCTGCTTAGCCAGTCATGTTTGATTCTCTAAGAAAGAATGAATTCATGCATTCAGCAGCAGATACACTGAAGTCAACAAGGTCCATTACTTAACCTCCAATGCTATTAGTAACTCCTGAGTTGCAGAATGGGAAGAAGACAATTGAGTTATGGAACCTCATATATACCACTTAGCTTCCTTTTAACCATTGGGAAGTAAAGTCTTTTCAAGTAAGAAAAGCTATTTGCATGTAATCACTCAGACACATCCAGAGTATTGTAAAGGTGATGCAAATCGTCGGTGTTAGGGAAGATCTGCCAGATCAAGTGCAGTGGCCACCACCTGGGGACAAACCATCCATAGTGGAGGAGAAATGGAGAGGCCTGAGAATTCAAACAGAGGGGCCACAAAGGAATAGTCAGAGACACCGGAAATAAAAAGCATTAAGTTAAACCACTTGAGGCCCAGCAGATTTGTGCTACCTCCAAGCCCAATAAAAAGACCACAATAAGAAAAACTATTGCCATGTTGGTCTGCAGGAATGAAAGTGCAATGTTCAAAAAAAAGTAATGGTTCCCCTGAATTCCACATTCGTCCCCATCTGTCCGACCTGGTGCTCAGTTCTGGGAACCTCACGTGAGAGGGAGATTGGCAAATTAGGGTATATCCAATAGTAAAAGAAGCCAGAAACTAAATGTCACATGAGGAAGGTTTAAGGTAACAGGTGTTGTTCATTTGGAAAAGAGAAGACTGGGAGAAAGGACTGTGACCTGCTTCATAAATTCAAAAGTACCTAAATATCAAACAGGGAAATATTTAAATATATTATAGTCTGTCAGTATTATGGAATACTATGCCACCATTAAAAACCTCACATTCAAAGAATAAGTGATGTGACAAAGTGAGAGTATGACACACATTTCCTTAAAAATAAACTTTTCTACTTCAAATGTTTATGAATTTTTGGCAATAAACATATTACATCTGTAATCATATTAAAACCAATAAATATATTTTTAAAAGACAGAGAAAGGGGGAAGAAAATTTCAAGCTCAGGGAGGAAAGAGTGCATATGTGTGTTTAGAAAGACAGAGATTTCTTTTTATTTTAAATTACAAAAGCAATACACAAATGCTATGAAAACTCAGGTAATTTCAGTCATTCAACAAATATTTTTTGAGCACCTATTATGTACAGTTGTCTCTTGGTATCTATGGGGGATTGGTTCCAGGATTGCCCACAGATACCAAATCTTCAGATGCTCAAGTCTCTTATATGAAGTGGTGCAGTATTGGCATATAACCTACACACATCCTCTGTATACTTTAAATCATCTCTAGTTTACTTATAATATCTAATACAATGTAAATGCTATGCAAATAGTTGTTTATTGTTTAGAAAATAATGATAAAAATCAAAAGTCTGTACATGCTCAGAACAGATGTAATTTTATTTTTAAATATTTGATCCGAGGTTGGTTGAATCCACAGATGCAAAACCCACAGATACTGAGGGCTGACTGTAGTTTATTCTGTGTGGTTCTAGTAGTAGCACTGGGTAGAAGGGACATGGAGGCAGAGATGACTCAGCATAAAAAAGAAATGTCAGAACTACCGACAACAGAATGAGGGGCTGTTTATAGAGGAAAACTTCCATGTCACTGGAAGCATTCAACCATGTGGGGAACTCTTATACTGAATGATAGATACACCACTTCCAAGATCCCTTCTGATTCTGGGAAGCTTTTACTTTCTAAATTAACATTTAAGGATCAGGAGATAAGGCCTTGTCACTTATCTGCCATATATTTGGCAACTCCATTTCCTTCCCATGGTTCTTTTTAAAAACAGGAGAAATAACATTGACTTAAACCTATGTAAACTTGAAAGATGAGATTTAGAGACTGTTTCTGAAGTCCTTAGATGATATTTAGTAGACAAATGAATGGCCATTTGTTGTAATTATCTAATGTAATACTCAGAACTACAGCATCATTTGTAACATTAGAATACTTAATAAACATCTTAAACTCAAACCAATATTGCAAATTCTCACTTTTAAAAACTCTGGTTCTGCGTGGGGCTCATTGTCCATTGCTTATTTCCACACTTTCACAATACAATTATGTCACAATATGACTTCCTTCAGATTGGCGTAGCTCATGCCACAATAATTCAGAAAACATAATATTTAAGATGTGGGCATTTTCAAAAAGTAAAAGAAAAATGAAAATTATAAATGCAAATATTGTCACAATGAGGTACTACTTCATATCCACTGGGATCACTGTGATCAAAAAAGACACAATAATGAATGTTGGTGAGAATGTTGAGAAATTGGAACCGTCATACACTGCTGGTGGGAAGGTAAAATGGTACAACCTCTCTGGAAAATAGTTTAGCTGTTCTTCAAAATGTTAAACATGGGGCTATCATATGACCTGGCAATTCTCCTAGGTATATACCCAAAAGAAATGAAAACTTACATATACACAAAAGCTTGTACATGAATGTTCATAGCAGCATTATTCATATAGCCAAGTGGTAGAAATAATTCAAATGTCTATCAACTGATAAATGGATAAAGAAAAATGTAGGCCGGGTGCAGTGGCTCACTCCTGTAATCCTAGCACTCTGGGAGGCTGAGTTGGGAGGATCACTCAAGGTTAGGAGTTCAAAACCAGCCTGAGCAAGAGTGAGACCCCCGTCTCTACTGAAAATAGAAAGAAATTAATTGCCCAACTAAAAATATATAGAAAAAATTAGCCGGGCATGGTGGCACATGCCTGTAGTCCCAGCTACTCGGGAGGCTGAGGCAAAAGGATTGCTTGAGCCCAGGAGTTTGAGGTTGCTGTGAGCTAGGCTGATGCCACGGCACTCTAGCCTGGGCCACACAGTGAGACTCTGTCTCAAGAAAAAAAAAGAAAAATGTAGTATTCATGCTATGAAATATTATTAAGCAACAAAATGGAATGAAGTATTGACACATGCTATAATATGGATGAATCTTAAAAATATTATGCTAACTGAAAGACATCAGTCACAAAACATCACATATTATATGATCCCATTTATATGAAATGCCCAACTTGGTGTCATGGCTTGCGCCTATAATCCCAGAACTTTGGAAGGCTAAGGCAGGAGGATCACTTGAGCCTAGGACTTCGAGACCAGCCTGGGCAACATAGCAAGACCCTGTCTCTGTAAAAAAGTTAGCTGGGTGTGATGGTTTGCACCTGTAGTCCGAGCTACTCGTGAGGCAGAGGCAGGAGGATTGCTTGAGCTCAGGAGTTCGAAGTTACAGTGAGCTATGATGATGCCACTGCACTCCAACCTGGGTAGCAGAGCAAGACCTTGTCTCTAAAAAAAAAATTGTCTAGCATAGGCAAATCTATAGAGACAGAAAGTAGATTAATGGGCTGGGAGGGTAGGGGAAGGGACATGAGATTGACTGCCAGTAAGTACAGGGTTTCTTTTTGGGGTGATGAAATGTTCTAAAATTAATTGTAGTGATGATTATATAACTCTGAATATACAAAACTCATTGCACTGTGAACTTTAAATGGATAAATTGTATAGTACATAAATTATATTTCAATAAAGCTGTTTTTAAAACAAGAAAGAAAAATTAGACTCTCACAAGTCCACTGCAGTTTCCTCAATTTCTCTGGCTGATACCAAGGCTGTTGTAATATTTCCTAGATGTAGCTTCATAACCAAGAGATTGCTACAAAAATAGTGTGTGGTCTTTCATTGCAACATTCAGCTGTGAGTCAGAGCTTTAAAACAAATCCCAGAAGATAGACCAATCTAGCAAACCAAATTTAGACCTTATAAAAAAAAGTACTGTGAATGTGAAATATTAGCGTTAAGGCCTCATGAACTCTTGGGACATAGTTAAAAGCACTGTGGTGTAGAGAGGCACTGAATGCATCAAAAGCCAGTCTCTGATTTGAGTTAAAGTCTTTTAAGGATCATGAGATACAAGAGTAATTTTTAAGTCACTGAAAAAGAAAGAAAGAACCATAAATGAAGATGTTTACCAAAAAATAAGGTGTAGCAGGTCAAATACATTTTTTTTTTTTTGGTCTACTTGCCTCATTTTTCCTTTTTCTTTTTTTTAAAAATATGGAACGCTTCATGAATTTACGTGTCATCCTTGCACAGGGGCCATGCTAATCTTCTCTGTATCGTTCCAATTTTAGTATATGTGCTGCTGAAGCGAGCACCACTTGCCTCATTTTTCTAACAGAATTGAAAACTCCCAGAGGGTCGGCCCATGCGCCCCCTTTTGAGTTCTTTCATGGCATTTGCATAGCCCTGCCCTTGGGAATTCTAGTGACCTAAGGCTCGCCATAATCCAGCCTCTGCCCACAACTCACCTCATCTCATTCCACAGCGACCTGCGCACGCCCCGTTCCCACACCCTGGCTCCTTGCATTCCTCGTGTCGGCCTGGCGCTCTCCCACCTTAGGGCCTCTGACCATGCTGGTCCCTCTGCCTGAACACTCTTCCACATCCTTTTTATGGTTACCTTGTTTTCATCCTTTAGGTCTTAGCTTAAATGTGACCTGTCAGAGAGAGGACCTCCCTCACTATCCCATATTAACCAAGTAGCTTCCCATAAGAGTCTGTCATCTCATCCAATTAGTTTACTTGATAGTATTTATCACAAAGTTTTTCACAACGTTCCACAAATATTTACTCAGTCCCTACTTATGCATCAGTCACTGTTTTCGGTGCTGGGGATACAACAGTGTACAAAACAATTCAATTAATATGTTGTTTCTTGCTTATTCTTTGTCTTCCCCATCAATCCATTAATATAATATAACTTCTTTATAAGCAGGGACTGGCTAAAGGGAAGGCAGCATGATGAAGTGGTCTCAGGCAATGACCCCAAGCCAGACAGCCTAGGATAGAATCCTGGCTCTAGCACTTGACCAAATTATTTAATTGCTCAGAACCTCAGTTTTCCCACCTATAAAAATAGGTATAATAATAGCACCTTCTTTTTATTATGAGGACTAAACAAGTTAGTATGGTTTAGTGGCTTGGAGCAATAAATTATTTGGGTACATAGTAATTCCTACATACATGTTTGTTAATGTTTTTTGACTGTTGTGCCAATATAGTGCCCAACAAACAGTTGGTTTTTAGTTAAATGAATTAATAAATTGTGATGCTTGTGGTTGAACCTATGTTTGTAATTAAGCCAAAACATGAAGAAAGCGCAGATTAGCAGAGTAAAATGCTCTCTTTCATCTTAGAACTCTTTGTTGGAAGACATTCTTTGGTCTTACAGATAGAATGTGACATTCTTAGTCAGTTGCAAGCCACTGGTAGGATTTTCTTTGGAATCTGCTAGAATTATTGTGGTTTCTTCCCACTAAAGGAGGTTCTGGGACTTTCCAGGAAGGAAGAGCTCTCAGCATCCGGCTTAGTCTACAATGTGGCTTCCATTGTCACATGAAAGAAACCATCTGTCTCTAGGAACTGGTGGAGGAATCAGAAAGATACTTCTGTACTTGCCCTCTGTTTCTTCTATCCTCTTCTCATCATATATATCCACAATTTCCAATTTGATATTTTTATCCACTATAAAATCAAAGCAGAGCTGTGAAGAGGCTAACTGCTAACTACTCTGGTTGCCATTCCCAACAACTCCTTCCAGTAAACATTAGCCAACACACCTATAAATCCTAATACCTCAATACCTGAATATTCTATATGGACGAACTTCCAGGACAGACATAATATTAATAAAATGGGAGAAGGATGACTAAAGTAATCAAACAATTGGGAGCTACTGTCAGGTATTTACCAGGATCCTACTAAGTTCTGGCATCCTTGAAGATGCCATGAGAAAAGATAAAAAATACAGAAAAGAAAAGCATTTTATCAGATTTGCCTTAAAGAAGTCCACAGTCTGCTTGGATCAAAATTTCCATACACCAAAATGGGAAAAGCTATAAAGAAGTAAATCTATGTGGTAGGCAGAATAATAACTCCCCAAAGATGTCCACATCCTAATTCCAGGACCTGTGACTATGTTAGGTTACATAGCAAAGGGGAATTAACGTTGCAAACATAATTAAAATTGCTAATTTACCGACCTTAACACAGGGAGATTATCCTGGATTATCCAGTGAGCCCAATATAATCACAGGGATCCTTAAATGTGGAAGGCAGAAGACAGTTAGGGAAAGAGGTATGACAACGGAGCAGAACTAGAAAGATGTTACGTTGCTGTCTTTGGAGATGGAGGAAGAGGGACCTGAGCAAAGGAACGCAGGCAGCCTCGAGAAGTTGGAAAAAGCAAGGAAAGATTCTTCCTTAGATCTTCCAGGGGGAATGGGCCTGCCTTCTTGATTCTAGTCCTATTGGACTTCTATCTGCAGAACTTCAAGATGATAAATTTCTTATTTTAAGCTACAAAGTTTGGGGTAATTTGTTAGAGCAGCAATAAAAAACTATTGCCACACATAGTAAAATACCAAATTGAGTATTATCAGAAAATAAATTAGGAAGCGGCAAGAGAGCAATGCTGACTGAAGTTATTTTAAGGGTAATGACATGGAGTGAGTGGAATCTGAGATTGTTGTCTTCACAGCTTAGAAGACAAATGTGGAAAGATAAAAGTGGAGAAGGGATATATGTAAAATCTATAAAATCATAAAAACAACATGGCCTTTTTTTTTTTTTTTTTAATAAATTCCAGATTACCAGAACCAGGAAGCACCTCCCTGAAACTTGATAGAGGTAGCTTTAGGATGGATTGGGAGTGGGGAGGAGGTAAAGAGAAAGAAAGTGAGAGAGCAGGGTAGGAAGGAAAGAAGGGAGAAGGGAGGGAGGGAAAAAAGAGAAAGAGTGAAAGGAAGGAAGGAAGAAGAGAAAGAAAAAGATGGAAAGAGAGAAATAAAGAGAAAAAAGGGAAGGAAGGAAGGAGGGAAGGAAAGAAGGAAGGAAGGAAGGAAGGAAGGAAGGAAGGAAGGAAGGAAGGAAGGAACTCCTTTATGCAATATGAGACCTTTTTATCCAGAAGCTAAAATTAAAAGCTTTAAACTTTTCAGATAAATGCAGGGATACCAGATCCAAATTGAGGTCAGGGAAACCAAGATGTTTGGGGTGAAAGTCAAAGCTTTGTTGGATAACTTGCTCTCCCCTGGCCTAAGGCACTAAATCCCATCAGAGACAGACCTAGCTTTGAGCGACTTAGAGCTGACACAGTATGCCCATTTCTGTTCTTATCTCTGGTTCAGGGACTCCTTGGAAAATAACAAAGCTGGCTTAAGTGTTCCTCTGCCTCCACCCCATAATGCATCTGTGTTTCTGGTCTAAAAAAAACAAACAAGAAAGTTCTTCATGTGTTCTTTTAGGGATGAAATTGAAATCTGAGGTTTGACTAGCTCAGGGCATCTTTCATAACCGTGGGGCGCTAGTCGCACAGCTGTTCTCTTGCCACGCACGCATGTAATTACTGTCCTACAGAAATTCTTCTTCTCCCCGGTAAGTCTACATTCTCTGCATCTTACTGGAGTGCCTTCCTCTGAGCATTCTACTCTTCAGGGCGCTACAAGATAATGGCGGGTGAAGTGACACCCATGGAACCTGCCAGGCCTTGCTGGTTATTGTATCTCCCAGCACCGTGGCCTGCATTTGCAGAAATGGGGTGCGCAGAGTGAGTTTGGATATGCTCCAGGAGGAAACGGACCCCACCAGCCCATGGAGACTGCTGCTTGGGCGTTGAGGAAGGAAGGGTTGCTGGAGGCGTTATTTTAACTACTGTCGCAGCTATGAGACGCAGAGACCAGATGCTGAGTATTACTCACCCTTCGAGTCTCCTGGGATGACATGTGATAATCTGCTAAAAGCCTGTGAGCCACTTAGGTTTCTAAACCAGTAAGATTTGGGAACTGGGTGGAGGGGACACCTTTCTTCTGATCTGGAGTTTGACAAGACTCAAAAAAAGAGAACTGAAGTGACCAAACTCACCCATTTGCTTTCCCATGTAAATTTTCACAGTGACTACAAAATCAGTTGTAACTCCTTTCAAAGCCATGTGTTTATCTGTCACGTTTCCTTTTAGAGAATGAGGGACTTAGAAATGTTTTGGGTTCCCAGCAGTTGTTCAAAAGCAGATAAAAAAATATAATTAATATGCATGGAGCTGCTACATAAAACCAGTCTAACAATGGCATGACTATCACATAAAGCAGGTGTGCCTCTTTTCACTTAAAGACGTTACCCAGATGCTTATAAAATTTGGGGAGTGGAGGGCGTCTCTTACCAACACTATCCGCTGTCACTCTTCCAGTAAGTAGACCTTATTAATACCAAAGGAAAACTTTACAGCTAATTCAGGAGGCATTTAAATGGACTATTTTACCAATTGAAGGTCAGAGGGCAAGAGGAAACAAATAACCATAAAATGGATTTTTTGCTGCCGGAATAAAAGAAAACCAAGAAATTAGCATCTCTGCTCTGCTATTCCGTCTATAGGAATTTCTCCTGATATTCAAAGAACTTTGCTCTTTTATTCTTGCCACACCTCTTATTCTTTCCAATGTTTATTTTATTATCATCCAGCAATGTATGGGGCAGTTTTGTACGTAAGGCCTTTCCTAAAGCTTGGCTCAGTTCTATTAACCTTTATGCAGTAATTTATAGTTAAGGTCTAAATGCTACTGGTGCATGTAAATGGTGTCTGTGAGCTCTGCCATCATGAGGAAAGTACTGTGCTTAAGTGGCTCCA
Source organism: Lepilemur ruficaudatus (assembly GCA_963574885.1). Taxonomy (NCBI): domain Eukaryota; kingdom Metazoa; phylum Chordata; class Mammalia; order Primates; family Lepilemuridae; genus Lepilemur; species Lepilemur ruficaudatus. The sequence continues at coordinate 37,874 of CAUYRT010037686.1, forward strand.
ACACATTTGCTCAGAACATTATGGAAGGAACTGCTGAGATCTCTGTAGGAAATTATTTAGTGAAATTCTACAGAAGATTAACATTGCTTTATAACAGAATCTCTGTTGTGTTGAGTCTAGAAGTTTCAGGGAAAGGTATGGAATCCAAGGCTTTGTCTTTTTTGAGCATCACGGAGAGGTGCTATCATTTTCTGCATGAGGCACTTATTTCTCTTCATTAATTTATTAAACATTAGTCAGGACCTATTGGGTGTGACATCCCATGGGAAATACAAAGATGAATGATAAGAAACCTCCACTGCCCTCAAAGAGTAAGAGTCTAGAAGCAAAGTACGCAGGTTTCAGAGTTGCACTCTGGAGCCAGACCACCTGGGTTCAGATTCCAGCTATGCACATACTAGGTGTTTCTTTATACCAATTACTTAAGCTTTCTATGACTATCTGAGACTAGTAAGTGGATTTATTTTGTAGGGTTGTAATAATCATTAAATGAACTAACATATGAAACGTTCTTAAACTAGGACTTAGCACAGAGTAAGTACACATAAGTTTTTGTTTATAAAAACAAGCAATATACAAAATACACAGCAAAAGTTTTTCTAGAAAGAGATTTTGATATAATCGCAGTAGGGAGAATTCATTCCAGGATACAGGGAACAGTATAAGCAAAGATGCAGAGTAAAGCATAACCTGTGCTTTTGGAATAGTGAGTAGTTCACTGCAGTTAGGACTTCTGGGTCTGTTAAAGGGGGTGCTGGGCCCAGATGACCCAGGGCTGTGAATGCCAGGCTAAAGAGCTGTGGCTCTGCCTGTGGCACTAGAGGACCACCCAGGGTGTTTGAGCAATGGAGAAGCATCAACACTAGGGAAAGATTATGCCACTGTGTCTATGACAGAGGAACTTGGAGACTTTATACAATAAATAATCATTGTGTTCATAGAAACTGCCAGACACTATAAGCAAAATGTTCCCTGTCCTCGTGGAGGCCACAGTCTAGAGGAGGAAGGAGATGTTAAATAACTGAGCAAATGTTCCGAGAGCTCATAAGAAGCCTAATGCAGTTGGGGTGGGCGGTGAGGAAGTTGGACCTGAAGAGGTGACACTTGGCCGGGAAGTAAAGACACGCAGGAGTGAGCCAAGTGGGGTCGGAGAGAAGAGCCTGCCAGGCAGAGGAACAGGATGAACATGGTTTTGTGGCAAGAGGGGAAACGACCCTCTAGACCTTCTAGAAAAAGGCCCATTAGGTAGAGCCAGGGAGTGGGGGACTGTGGCTTGAGATAGGGAGTGTTAGGCAGGGATAGATTACCTCCCACCTTGACCTCACTGATTGAGCCGGGAATCAAGTCTTGACCAAAGACAGGCTCCTTTAGACTCTCCAGCCCCATGAGGGGACCTGGAGTGACACCAGATATGGACTGCCTGAACCAGTCAAAGCCTTTCTCTTGGGAAGTTTGAACATGAGATAGAGAAGGAGAGAATGACCCAGAAATAGAGAAAAACAGATAAATTGAATACAGTCAAGTGGTAACCCAGAAACAGACAGGGGTCGTGTAGACCATATTAAGGATCTTGGCCTTTATCTTAAGAACAAATACTAGTAAGGAATGATGGAGGCTGAACTGGGGCCACAGAAGCAGAAATGAAGAAGAGGGGCTGGTGGTTTTACAAATACATCCACAGTGACACTTCCTTAATTCCCTTCCTCCTGAGTATAGCCTGGACTTAGTGATTTTCTTCTAACAAATAGAATATGGCAAAAGTGATGGTATATGACTTCAAAGATTAAATTATAAAGAGACTTCAGCCACCATCTTGAGCACATGTATTCTCTCTCTCTCTCTTCCTCTTCTCCTCTCCCTTTTCCCTTCTGCCCATACCCCCTCTCTCCCAGTGAGAAAGCTGTTATGTTATGAGCGGTCCCATGGAGAGGCCTATGGTGAGGAACTGAAGCCTCCAGCCAATAGCCAGCAAGGGGCTGAGACCTGCTAACAACCACAGAGTGATCTTCAACGTAGGTTCCCCAGCCCTAATCAAGCTTTGAGATGACTGCAGTCCCAGATAATAGCTTGCCTGCAACCAGCTAAGCTAAGCCACGCCCAGATTTCTAACCTTTGGAAACTGTATAAAATAATAACTCTGTTGTTTTGTATTGCTAAACGTTGGCATAATTTGTTATACAGCATTGAATAATGACTATAGAGGGGGATGAATGAAATCGGTATTACATAGGCAGAATTGCTTGGACTTTGCAAACAGAGCTATGGGGGTGGGGTGGAGCAGACAAGTAAAGGAGATTCTGAGCTTTGAACATGGATTACTGAGGTTCCACGTTAGAGAAGAGGAGGAAGATAGGAGGAAGAATTTGGGGTGGGGGGGGAGAAAGAAAATAATCCCCATTTTGAACTCTGAATTTGAGAGGCTGGTGAGATTTTCAGGTGAAAGTGTCCCACAGAGATTTGGGAATACGAAAAGTTGTTGAGTGGAGAGGGCTATATTGATAGGAGTCAGCTGGGTAGAGGAGAACCGTGCAGTGGAGGGTGTACCCAATGGAAGGTGAGGAGAAATAAAGACAGATGAAGGACAAACAAGGATCATGTACATTTATGGTCCCAAAAGAGGAAGATGAGAAGTAGTGCTCAGAGAAAAGGGTAAAGATTCTCTAAGAGAGTTTGGATAAGGAGAAGATGTTCCACGGTGTCAAAAACAACAAAAAGAGATCTCTATCTCTGGAAAGTTCTACCTCATATTATAAATCTGCATATTAGATTATCTATAAATCTCCTAGTAGGGTAAGTCAACATCGGCTGCACAGATGAAATCAAATTTTGAGAACTATAATGCAGAAAACAAGGTCCCCTGTATGTCTTTGTAGAACCTCTTTCAAACTGCACCAGATGGGATGTTCGTGACAACCTGCTCTTTTTGCAAATGGGGATTTTTCAAGTTGCAAAATATGGAGAGCTCTTCATTTATCTCAAGGTAAGGATACTGGGGAGGGTTGAGGAAGCAAAGTAACCAGTTTTCAGGGTACATGCCAGGCCTCGTGGAGAACTGGAACGAGGTTCGGGCTTAGAGCTGCATTCCCTCTAGCAGCCTGCCATTCCTGAAGCGTCTTCTGCCTTGTACCCTATTCCTTTCTTTACTTGCTTCTTCTTGTTAATCTTCTACTACCTGTTGGCTTTCCACGCCTTCTGTCTTAGTGTCTGTTTACTGAAGTTATCTATTGCCTCACAGTGCCCGCCCCCTGCCTTCTCTTTCCACGTCTCCCAGTTTCTGGGTCAACACTGGACTGCCTTCTGTTTGCCAATCCGTCTGCTTTTCTCTATTTCTCCATCTCTCTAGTCATCTGTCTTGAATTCAAACTCCCCAGGAGAGAGACTTTGGTTCAGACACTCTCTATCCAGTGCCACCCCAGGCCACCTCGTAGGGGGCTAAAGAGCCTAAAGCAATATGACTTTTGGTCAGGTGTTGATTCCTGGCTCAACCATCTATCACCAAAATAGTGGGGGAGGTGGGCATCCAAGCCTAGAGAATTCCCTGTGGTCCTTTTTTCCCAAAAGAAAGTAATGGGCCCAAAAGAAGCTACTCTGAGTCTTAATGACCTTTCTAGTACTATCTGCCAGTGAGCTCATGGCAAAGATGATTCAAAACTTCCTCTTCTAAGTATGGATTCCCTCCAGAAGGGTTTTTATCTTGAAGAGTGGTTCAATTTAGCAGCAACTACCTGTGATGGTAAACCCCAAAGTAGCCCATGCTTGCTGCATACAGATTAAAAACCAAAGGTAGAGAACAAAATACAGGCAGAGGAAGCCTTTGCTAAACTAAAAAAGCCTAAAAGTATTTCCGTGACCTCTGTCTAACCCTAACCAGTTAGTTCTTTTTCTTCATTCTTTTTTTTTTTTTTTTTGTGACATAGTCTCACTGTGTTGCCCGGGCTAGAGTGCTGTGGCGTCAGCCTAGCTCACAGCAACCTCAAACTCCTAGGCTTAAGCAATCCTCCTGCCTCAGCCTCCCGAGTAGCTGGGACTACAGGCATGAGCCACCATGCCCGGCTAATTTTTTCTATATATTTTTAGTTGTCCAGTTAATTTCTTTCTATTTTTAGTAGAGACGGGGGTCTCACTCTTGTTCAGGCTGGTTTCGAACTCCTGACCTTGAGCAATCCTCCCGCCTCGGCCTCCCAGAGTGCTAAGATTACAGGCGTGAGCCACCGCGCCTGGCCTCTTTTTCTTCATTCTTCTTCATTCATTCAGCACCACCTACTTAGGAAGCATTTTTCTAATCTGATAAGTTTATGAAGATGATCAAGACAAGACCCTCCCCTCGAGACACTGACTCCCACCTGAGGAGAAAGGCAGAGGCATCTCTTCTCATCTCTCCACCCTGGTTCAAGTCTGTCCTCCCTTCCCCTTTACTTTGTGCCCTTTTTGGAAACGTGCCTGTTGTTAGTCAGTTCCTTCCTTGCCTGTGTTTTTTTTACTATGTTTATCAAGGATTCATAGGAGCCCTAACAAATTCTGGTTATACAAACATGTAAAAAGTAAATGTGGCTGGAAGAACACACATCAAAAGATTGTAATAGAGATTACTCCAGGGAGGGAAGCAGGACTGCGGAAGGAGTGCATGGTTTTTAATTTACATGCCTTTATAGTATTTGAATTTTGTAAGCTTTTACTTAGAGATTACTTGTTATAATAGAAAAATAAGAACAAATTTTATATATAAAAAAGGAAAAGAAATGAGAAGGAATGGGAAACAGCGAACAAATGAAGTTGGTGACATTTTCTGCGCCTTTACTGGCATTGTTTTGGTTTCATTGAAGAAACAGAAAAAGCATTCTCAAAGCAGCATTGTGGAGTGCAGGGGGAATAATTATAATCTGCAAATGACTCAAAATAATTCTCTTTTGTCCTTTAGATTTGCTTGATTCATGTAGATTGCTTTTTTATTCTTGATCAGATAACCCCATTCTTCCTTTACTATACAAAAAATGCTTGACTTGACAAAATAAGCAAGCATTTTGGAAGCTGGGGTTTTACGGGTAGGCAATGGAAAGTTTGGTGGTGAGGGGCCAACAGGGGATGGTTTTCTTAGACGTGTGAACTTCCTGTAGTGTGGAATGCGTACGTGTGAAATCACCAGTCACTATATTTGCAATAACTTAATAACATGACCGTTCCTCCACCCGTCCTCTTTTCCCACACTGAGTTCCAGTTTCACACCGGGCTACTGACTGTGAAGCTTTACAAAGAAAGGAGGAAGTAAACCTACCAACGAGGCAGCAACGTGTTGCAAATGCCACATTCTTAACAGGTGAAAGTTTCTCTAATCATATTTATTAGTAATGCTACATGATTCAGAGTGGATGGTCACAATCTTGTATTTAATCATCTCCCCGTGCCCTGAAGCTTTCAAACGCATTAATTATTATTGAAAAGGCCTCGCCTTGCCCAGGCAGAGTTAGCAGACGATACTATCCTAGCAAGGGTCAGCTTCATTTTGCCACAAGATTGCACCTGCTCCCTCATCTGAACTAAAAAAGAAGTTAAAATGTGATATTTAAGTGACCAGGTCCTTTTGTCTGATGCAGGAAAGCAGTGAGAGCTCCTGTTTCCACACTGTTGTTCATGCTAAAGGGTCTCCAAGGGTGTGACACTTGGAAGAATTAGTTCCTTACTCTCTAAAAGCAAATAGCTCTTCAGGGGAGAGGCAGCAGCTGGCCAGTGGGGCCTAGTAATCCCCAGCAGCACACCAGGGGCTGACAGAGGGGATTACTGTGTTTGAGGAAACTGATAGGCTCTAGAGAGATATCAAAGCTTAATGGTTTGTGTGTCATTCCTCTTAAAATTAGGTAAGAGCAAAAAGTAGGCAAATTGCTGCTTGAGGAGTGACTAAGGAAAAAAGAAAATTTGGGGCCCACCACATTGAAGGCAGATCAGTCCGCAGGAATGGCCAATTTAGTAATAATTCAGAATAATGCGTTGTCCTTGGACAGATTCAAAGTGGTATTTTATTTTTTTGAAGTTCAGGGGTTTTTATTTATTATTATTATTTTTTTTTAATTTCAGGGTATCATGTGGGTGCAAACATTTTGGTTACATTTTATGTCTTTGTCTTATCCAAGCGAGGGTTAGAGGCATGCCCTTCCCCTCTACAATGCTCACTGGGTCCCTTTAGTTGTGAGTTCCACCCTCCCCCCCCCCCCCCGCATTTTAAATGATTATTCGATTCACAGTCTGCCAGCTGACAAAACCTCGGTAGTATTTGGCTACCTAAGAGAGGCAAACCATAAGCATGTAGATATTTTAATTAAAGTTGAATATGGAATTCACTGTGCTTAATATTGGACTTCTTGGGCCTACTCTCGCCCACTGCTTTAATCTCCACTCTGACATTGTTAAATGTAAGCAGCTAGTGAGAATGTGGTAGCTTGCTTCAAAGAAAAAAACAGCACTTTGACAAAACCCCAGAGGCTAAGATTATTAACAATTCTAAAAGCAGCAACAAAAGTTATGAATGTTGGTTCTACCATTTATAATCTTTGAAAAATATTGTTCACCTGTCCTTTGATTTTACGAGGCAGTTTTGAAAAACAACCATCAAAGACCTGCTCTGAATCTCCAGGTGTGAAAACAGGGTACGACGGGAAATCCAGATGCTCAAACTATTGGCAGAGATTTTGTATTTCTGATTGGTAGAGAGAAGGAATCCTGTATTTGAGATACAACAGATGGGAAATGCCAACTTCGCCACTTAAAGTATTATCGTCATTCCCTCCCCACAATCTGGAAACAAGTGATGGTGTTGCTGTACTTAAAGACAGCAGCCCTTTTCTAGATGAGGGGAGCTTGACAGAGCCATTTAATTACTCTTTGGGTTAAGATGTAGCCATCATTATCTCCATTAGTTCATAAGAGGAGTTACTGCCAGCGATTTGAAAAAGCAATCTTACTAGAATTTTTTTAAATTACATATACATTTTACAATTCAAATGAAAAAATGTTTTTAGTTATGAGTGATTCTAAATAGGCAACAAAAGGTACGTGCAAACTAATACACACGTGCGTGTGTGCACACCTAAGCACAACTACATTTTTAAGCAGCAGCAAAAAAATATACTTTGAAATGGGTAAGCATTTTCCTTTGGAAAATACTTGCATACTTAGGAGATCTCATTGGCAGTTCAAACATACCACCCCCACCCCCAATCCCGTCTCAGGCAGGTAGGAGTACTGTTAATTACTTCCGCGATGAAGCAATGAGGGAGATTCATTTAAGATCATGTAGCCAATTAGTAAGAATGAAAGAGAGAGAAAGGAATATGGTATCATCAAACATCAAAATCTATTCAAGTATCCAGTTTAGCAGATCATCCCATCTTTGGCATTCCTTTTGTCCATCTTGTAGTTCAAAATTCTGATCTATGTTTATCTAAATTTAGATTACTGCTAAAATAGAGAAAAGGCTATACCACTCATGAAGCAGCTGAACTAAAAGAAAACATAAACTGACCTTTAAAATATTTTGAATTAAGATTCTTTGGAAATGGATTATAAATATAAGATTGGCTAATACTCAAAAACAGTAATTTTCCTTTACTTAACTTAATTATCTCAAAATAAAACCACAATTGCTTATAAAGATGATGCTATCTGGCTTTTGATTTGGAAGTATTTGCTGGAAAATAACTGGGGTGTACAATAAGTTAACAAACCCATACACACACCAGGTGTGTGCAGGGTATGTTTTGTTTCTGTAATTGATTTTAGTTGAATTGATCTTCTTTTAAGAAAAAAATCTCCATCACTTTTATTCCAGTACGGTTGTTTTAACTCAAATCAAAAAGATGACAAAGAATTAATGGTCTTATTATATTTTTTTAAATCTTACAAATTAATGAAAAGATAAGCAAGAAAAATGGTCAAAGGACATAAATAATTTAAAAATGGTCAATAATCACGTGCAAGAACGTTTAACTTTATTAAGAATCTAAGGAGTACAAATTATAACAAGTATGAGATACTATTTTTCACTTGTCAAGTTGGAAAAATAATTTTTAAATAATACCTAATGTTGGGGAATGTATTAATATATAAAAATAAGTGAAATGGTACACACTGCTAATATAAACTGCTTCAAGTATATACACATATCTATACACACACACATACACACACACCTTCAAAAAGGTATTCATTCAAATTGATTCAATTGAGATATAGTTGTTTTTTTTTTTCAGGAAGCTATAGATGTGGGTCTTCATGGAATTCCCAGCATGATTCATACCAAAAAGAAAGAGAATATGACATCCATTGTTCTCCATTACCATTCTCATTACATTAAAGATGGACAACTACACAGGAAGTATAAAACTCTGGCAGCCATGAGCACATCTGAATACATGATTTCTAATACTCATTTTTTTTCCATTAACACACAAAATCACCTTATTCGATGTGAATAAAATCTGCATTCAGAGGCACAAAATGTCGGCCAATTCCTCACTGAAAGCACCCCAGTGATTCTGGGAAACTTGCAGACGGGTGTCAGAGTGGTTTGCAGGCTTCAGGTTGCTGGGGGACAGCTACCTTCTTCGGGTTGAGCACCTCGCACGCTCTCAGATGGCAGATAGAGCCAATGTGTTGAAAAGCAAGGGTCAGTACAAGGGTTAAATGAAAGTGAAATCATGCTGACCCAGAAATGCAAATCAGCGTGCCTTGGTTCTCTGTAGAACTTGTGTTGCCTGAACACTCTATTCTTTCTTCAGATTACCTGGTGTCCCGAGAGAGGCTTCAGCGATTTCAAGAAAAGAGATGCAATGTGGAGGGAATCGGCAGGCAGCAGGAGAATCTAATTGTATTTGAGAAGCATCTCCACAATTTGCAGTGGCCTTCTCACAGGGAAAGCGGGGGGGGGGGGGGGGGGGCGGTGTAGTGTAAATGCCGTTATTTGAAACCCGTTTAAAGGCGTTAACCGGACAAAAAAAAAACAAAAAAT